>CATIWQ010589019.1:0-45204 GCA_949673415.1 Euphorbia schlechtendalii
TAAATCAGAGGGTAAAGTATGTGTAACCAAATAGTTTACATAATCAGCATACCATGGACTAACAGTATGTTTTACAAACATTAGATTTTCATCTGGAAAGAATTCTCTTATATCACCAGTTTCACCTATAGGTCCCTTATCATCTTCTAGACGAGATAAGTGATTAGCTACGGTATTTTCACTTCCTTTTTTATCCCTTATTTTTTAAGTCAAATTCTTTTAAAAGAAGGATCCACCTAATTAATCTAGGTTTGGCATCTTTCTTAGTAAACAAATATCTCAAAGCAGCATGATCAATGTAAACTATTACTTTAGATCCTATTAAATATGATCTAAACTTGTCACATGCATATACGACCGCTAACATCTCTTTTTCAGTGGTGGTGTAATTGCACTGTGCAGAGGATAATGTGTGACTTGCATAGTAAATTACATGCAAACTCTTTTTATACCTCTGACCTAGAACACAACCACAGCAACATCACTAGCATCACACATTAATTCAAATGGTAGAGACCAATTTTATTTAACTATAATGGGAGCCGAAACTAATGCTTGTTTTAAAGTGTTGAAGGCTTCTAAACAGTCATCAGAGAATTCAAACTTCACGTCTTTAACTAATAAATTAGTTAAAGGTTTAACTATAACCAAGAAATCCTTAATAAACCTTCTGTAAAATCCAGCATGGCCTAGAAATGATCTTATCCCCTTAACATTTATGGGAGGAGGTAATTTCTCTATGATTTCGGTTTTTGCTATATCTACGTGAATTCCTTTCTCATATATCTTATAACCTAATACTATACCTTCATTAACCATAGAATGACATTTCTCCTAGTTTAATACCAAATTAGTTTCCTCACATCTAGTGAGTACTTTATCTAAATTCCCCAGACATATCTCAAAAGAATCTCCATATATAGAGAAATCATCCATGAAAACTTCCATAATATCCTCCACATACTTATTAAAAATAGCAGAAACACACCTTTAAAAAGTAGTCGAAGCATTGCATAAACTAAAAGGCATTCTTCTATAAGCAAATTTACCAAATGGACATGTAAAAGTGGTTTTGTCCTGGTCATCTACCCTAATATGAATTTGAAAATATCCAGAGAATCCATCTAGAAAACAGTAATATGCAAGACCTGATATCCTTTCTAACATTATATCTATAAATGGTAAAGGGAAGTGGTCTTTCCTAGTGGCTGCATTTAATTTTTTGTAGTCTATACAAACACTCCGTCCAGTTTTTATTCTGGTAAGAACTAAGTTACCTTTTTCATTTTGAACTATAGTAATACCTCCTTTTTTTAGAACACATTTAACAAGGCTGACCCATTCACTGTCTAAAACTGGATAGATGATTCATGCATTTAGCAACTTAATAATTTCCTTCTTAAAAACTTCCTTCATGTGAGGATTTAATCTTCTCTGCCTTTCTATTCTAGGTTTACTATCATTTTCTAAATTTATGGAATGCATCACTGTATTAGGGCTAATCCCTCTAATATCAAAAATTTGTGGACCAATAATGTACTATTGCTTCACAAAAACCTATACTTTAAATGAATAGGCAATTGCTTCAATTCTACTAAGGGTGGTTTATCTATAGAAGGTGGTATATGATCATCTTCTCTAACTAATTTTTCAATTTCAGAGGAATATTCTAATTTTTCAAGGGAGTCAGATGTTGATTCTTCAAGAGATGTAACATGACAAATGTCATCTACGCATGTATCAATTAAGTTATTGATCATGTAATCACCACAAACTTTATTCCAATGCATGTTAGCAAACATTTTGACTCTAAATAAACACAATCAAAAATAAAATAAAAATATGAGACTATAAAAATGTACTATATTCTCTAGCAATTAATCTCTAGAACGCACTTGCCTTCCCCGGTAACGGTGCCAAAAACTTGTTCGCCACTTTTCTACTGATAAGTTTAATAGTTTGTTCACAAGATTCAGCTATATATCAACGGTGCAAAAAACTTGTTCATGAAAAATATAGGTGTTGTCAATACCTCTTATCAAATAGAAAAATGATGATAACTGCAAGTATACAGTTGTGATGTAGTTTTAAAAGATATCGATCCCATAGGGAAGGGCTAGTTCTAAAGATCGGCAAGGAAGATAAAATAAGGAAAATAAAATATAATAAAGTAAAGTTTTGAGAAAGAAAGATTAGAATGAAAAATGAGTTAATATAGGTATGAAAGATTAGAGAATCTAAATATATAGATTTTCCCTACGAAATAAGGATAGCAAAGAAAGAATGCAAGTTCAACAAAGATGTTACGATTCACTAAACTAATCTAACAGACTTGGTTCTAAATACTCAGATGTTCAATTATTCACCGCAGAGCAACACGTGAAATGGCTTTTATAGATCTAGCGCAAATGAATTAAGACTATCATATAAACCTGGATAACATCAATACTATGCTTAGTACGGGTCGCTCTCACATAGCCACATTTAGCAAGTTACCATTCCAAAAATGTTAACTCACTAAACAGCATTATATCACAGATCCAGTGATTATACACGATATTGTTAACCTTGAAATTACTCTTAAAATTAACTCTAATGCATATAGCTTGATTAACATGAAAGACTTAACATGAAATACGCATTATAACACATAGACATATCATAAACTTCGAAATAGAAAGTATAAGTAGAAGGCAAAGCAAAGTTGTAAGGTATGTAAGTGAAAGCTAAAGTTGATCAAACCGTATTCACTCTTCAATGGGAGTCGTCAATTCCCACAATTCCTACGTCTGGTTTGAATTCGGTCTCGGCCTGTACAGAAACTCCGCTAGGATGCTATTCTTTGCGAATATTGAACAAACGAATATTGAAGAATGAAAACTTTTATTGATAAGTGATTTGCAAGTACGCTTATACAACAATCACTCGAGAATATAGAGAATCTAGTGATCGAAACAAGGATTTGAATCACCTAAACATTTTCTCGCTAACGCTTATGAACGTAGCGAACTCTCTATCTACACACACTATATGTAACCCTATAATTGCACTCTAATGCTCTCCTCTCTTGTGGTACACTATGACCTATGAAATTGTAAGGTTTGGAGCCCTATTTATAGAGTTCGAAGGGTTGCGTCTATCCAAACGAAGGGTTGTGTCCATTAGTGAATGATTGCATCTCTTCATTATGATTGGTTGAGAAGCTTTGATTTAATCCACAATGGATAGGCACCTTTTCATGATTGGTTGACTTATGATAAGTGTCTTTTCGTTGGTAGTTGATAGCAGTTGATGGCGATTAATCATGCTTATCTAGCGGTTGGTATTTAAGAAGATAATACCAGAAAACCATCCAAGTCGTGACTATGATATACATGTCACAATTGTGAATCTTTGATTGGCAGACTTCTGATCTGAAGAAGAACTAGTCGTGACTGCAAACGGTTGTCGCAACCGTGAGTTGAGTTTTTCTTCAGAATTCTCCTTGTAACTTCAACAATCTTTGATAGCTTCGATCATAAGCCAAATCTTTAAGTTCCACGCATCTTTTTGCACCTTTTTCACTCTTTTTTGATAGAATTCCACTTTAGATCATTTTACTCCCAAGATTTACCTAGTATCTGCTTTTGCATAAAAAACAACTACATACCATGTGAAATCTTTTATATGAAGTATAAAAATGACTTAAACTATAGTGTTTGGTGTATAAAATTAATATGATATTAAGTGTAATTATACACTTATCAATTTGGCAAAAGCCAGATTTAAGCAGTTGAACTTGATCAATGATTATAGCTTGAAAGCCTTAGACCATCTTCAAATGTATCAGTAGCGCATGGCGAGAGCTTACAATAGCAAGGTTAAGCATTAGAAGCAGCCCTTGAAATTACAAACCAACTTGGGTATTATAAAATTATCTAGGACTTAATCTTCATCCCGGGGAGAGATAGCTAGTTAAGGATAAGCTTGTAGAGGATTGGCTTGAGAGACTAAGAATTATTTCCATAAGCCCGCCAATTTAGGGGAGAGTTCATGAAGAACCGATCCCTTGACCCTTGGGAAAATGTATATGAGTTAGGAGCTTAGATTGCGGTAGGTCTATAAGTAGGAGGCTGGACATGGTCGTGCCCCTTGAAGATACTAAAAATTGTGGCTGAGTCTGAGGTTGTTGGAAACCCAAAAACTGATTCCCGAAAGCAGTTAGTTCGATGTAGGAGTTCTGAAATTGAGACACCCCTTGAATGGGAAAAGTTAAGGGTGGAGTATATAATCCTTGAGATGATGACATGTTGATTGTAAGGAAGAGTGGCTGAGACCTTATGCCGAAAAAGCATGCAAGAGCCTAGAAAAGGACTAATCCAATTATTCTTCTGAATAACTTCTTATCCACTTTCTTTCCTTCTAGATCCTTATTAAGAATGGTATTTGATGCCACTGGGATTGACATTTCTTTACCATCTTCCATTCCATACTTCTTCAGAATTTTGGTATACTATGATTGGTTGATGAATATACCATTTGAGCTTTGCTTAATTTGAAGTCGAAGGAAGAAGGTTAATTCTCCCATCATTGATATTTCAAATTCATTCTTTATTTGAGAGCTGAATTCTTTGCATAATTTATCATCAGTAGCTCCAAATATGATATCATCAACATATATTTGTATAGGGAGAATATCTTTGTTTCTCCTTCTAATGAACAATGTTGTGTCAGTCTTCCCTTTAATGTACCCTTTTAAAATGAGAACACTTGCCAATATTTCATACCAGGCTTTGGGAGCTTGCTTAAGACCATATAAAGCTTTATTTTGTTTAAACACGTGGCAAGGGTTTTTAGAATCTTCAGATCCTGGGGGCTGCTTGACATATACTTCTTCTACAATGACTCCATTTAGAAAGGCGCTTTTGACATCTATTTGATATAGCTTGAAACTCATGTGAGATGCGAAAGCATAGAGAATCCTTATGGCTTCAAGTCTGGCTACTAGAGAAAATTTTTCATCATAATCAATTCCTTCTTATTGATTATATCGTTGAGCCACAAATCTAGCCTTGTTCCTATTGCCTTCTTCATCTAGCTTATTTCTGAAGACCCATTTAGTTCCAATGATTGAATAGTTCTTAGGTGCTAGCACTAAATCCTAAACATCATTTCTTGTGAATTGATCTAATTCTTCTTGCATAGCCATCATCCAACTTTCATCATGCTCAGCATCTTCGAACTTCTTTGGTTCAATGATTGAGATAAATGCTGGATGTCTATCATTTCATTGAGTTATCCTTTAATGAGTAAAGGATTCTAGAGTGCATAAGGGATTAGTCTTTCTGGTTGATCTTTCCTAGTCCTTATCTCCTTAGAAAGGTCATGGTGAGGATGATCTTCTTTTGCTTCTGGAGTTGACTCTCCTTCACCTTGATTCATGAAATTCAACTCAAAGGGTTCATCCTTTGTTGAAGATTCTTTCTGTTCTTGGTCAGAGGATGGTTTAAGTGAGATTAATTCTCCATCTTCCTCTGAGCCACTTCTTTTTCGTGCATAATTAGTCTCATTAAAATATACATGTACTGACTCTTCAAGAGAAGCTGTTCTTTTGACAAAGACTTTGTAAGCTTTACCATGTGTTGAGTAGCCAAGAAATATTACCTCATCTGATTTAGGATAAATTTTTCCTAGTTGTTCTTTATTTTTAAGTACAAAACACTTGCATCCAAAAGCTTTGAAGTACCTAATCTTGGGCTTTCTTTCCTTCCAGATTTCATAAGGAGTTTTATCAATTACTTCTCTTATGTTTACTCTATTTAGGATGTAATTATGCAGTATTTATAGCTTTTACCTTGAAGTATTTAGGTAAATTATTATCACTAAGCATTAATCAAGCCATTTCAACTATTTGTGTTCTTTCTCTCAACAACTCCATTTTGTTGTGGTGCGTGACGAGCAAAAAAGTTGTGCTCAATACCTCTAGCATCACAGAATCTAGCAAATGGCTTATTTTCAAATTCTTTGCCATGGTCACTTCTTATTTTATATAGTAAAACATTTTGTTCAACTTCTATTCTATTGCACAGTCTGGAGAATCCTTCATAGGCTTCATCCTTACTACTAAGTAAGACAACCCATATATACGAGGAATAGTCATAGACTATTACCATGGTATATTTGTGTCCACCGATGCTCACAGATTGAACAGGGTCAAAAAGCTATATGTTTAAGTTTTGAAACTCTTTTTGTAGAAAATTTAGATTTAGATTTAAAACTCTTTTTAAATTGTTTTCCATGTTGACACGCATTACATAAGTGATCCTTTTCAAATTTTAGACTTCGCAGACCCTCAACATGTTTTTGTTTAGCTAATTTGGTCAGTAGATTCATGTTTTCATGTCCCAACCTTCTATACCATAGCCAAGATTCCTCTTCTTTAGACATTAAATAGTTATCTTTCTTGGATTTATTATTTATGTTTATAATGAACATATTGTTAATTCTAGGAGCACAACGTAGAGTTTGATTTGTCTTACAGTCCATGATAGAGCATCCTTTTGAGTAAAAAACTACTTCCCTTCCTTGATCACATAGTTGAGATACACTTAGAAGGTTAAACTTTAGACCATCTACTAGAGGGACTTCCTCTATTTTGATTTCTGATCCGAATGTTCCTTTTTCAATGATCTTTCCTTTCTTGTTGTATCCAAAACTCAGATTTCCATATCATTGAGTGAGATGAATGAGCTCTAATATCCTGTCATATATCTTGAGCATCCATTATCTGGATACCAAAGTTGTTGACCTTCTGTGAACCTTAGACTAACTTGCAAAAAGAAAAGGTTAGAATCTTCGAAACCAATTTCCATTAGGTTTAGGGGCATTACAAACTAAATCAGGCCATGTATAAAAATCATAGTATCCATTCTTATGCCAACACACAGTAGTTGTGTGACTCTTCTTTCCACATAAATTGTAGTGGATATTTACTGCCTATTTCTATTAAGCTTTGGGAGAAGGACAAAGATCAAATGGTTCCTGGATTTTTTGCTTTTGAGGTGGTCCTCTTCCTCTGATTAATGGATTCATTTGACTCATTTTTTTAGGAATGCGAATACCATAGTTGTACTCATATCTCTGGGAGATCATCTATTTTACGATTGAGGATTGTCCTTGATATGACTTTTGTTGTTGACTTTGCTTTTGAGGAAAATTCATCTTCTGAGCCTGCTCCTTCTTCTGAGGATTGACTTTGTTTGGCAAGGTGATCTTTCTTGATAGGTGCCCTTTAAGAATCATTACTCTTCAACTGAGTTCTATTGCATTTACTCCAACCAGGACCATCTATTTCTTATTCTTTTCAACTTCAGCTTCTAGCTCTCCTTGCCTTTTATAAATTGCTTTAGCAGTGTTATCTCTAGCTCTATCATGAATGAAGAAGTATTCAAAGTGTTCTTTTAGAAGCTTCATTTGCTTTTTATTCTTTTTCACCTATTTATAAATCTGTGTAAGTAATTGCATAATTTTATCAGGAATTTTGAAATCAAAATTTACCTCATCATTTTGACATGGTTTATCTTTGGAGGATTGATTTATTGATGATCCTATTTTAAAGGTGTTGTGCAATGATTCAATTGTTGTACCCATGTTATCAGCTGCCATGAATCATATTTGTGCAGTTTCTTCTTCATTGCCAGATGATTCAGAAGAGCTCTCATTATCACTATCACTCTAGGTTACCACCATAACCTTCTTTCCCTTTTCTTTTCTCAGCTTAGGATAGTTCGATTTGATGTATCCTTCTTAATGATATTCGAAATAAGTGATATTCTTGGGATTTTCTCCTCTGGTTTATCTTTAGATGTTCTGAATTTTGTTCTTGCAAAATCCTTCTTTTGATAATTAAACTTCTGAGGAAGGCTTCCCTTCTTCTAAAACATCCAAGGAATTTATGAATTCTTCTTCATGAACTTCCTGAATTTTCTAGCTACCATCGCCATCTCTTCATCAACTTAGGAAGAGCTATCACCTACAACTTCTACCTTGAGAATGATGGCTTTCTTTTCTTTAGCTTTAACCTTATCCTTCTTCTGGAAATTCTGCATAAAGATTTCATGAGTTATTAAGGATCTGATTAAATAATCATACCTGTAGGTGGTGAGATTTAGAGCCCCTTCTATTGTAGCCTTCTTTTCCTACCATTTCTTTGTTCGGTTTTTGAGGATCTTCTTTACTTATTCCTCTTTTAAGAAGCGCTTTCCAAGCATTTTGAGCTCGTTGGTAATGTTTATGAATCTAGAATTCATACTAGATATGGATTCATTCTCTTCCATTTTGAATAGCTCATACTAGCCTAGATTTTGGTTGATCTTGGATTCTTTGACTTTGTCGGTTCCTTCATAGGTGACTTCCAATTTCTTCCACATCTCTCTACCACTTTCACAACCTAAAATTTTTTGTATTTTTCTACATCTAAAGCACAATGAAGAAAGTTAATAACAGCTGCATTACTTCGATGTTTCTTCATATAAACATCATTATATGCACTTTCAGGTTCTGGGGTAGTAATTCCATCCTTTTTAACCGTTGGAATATATGGTCCATTACTATCACCACCCAAGCATACATATCTTATTATTTGATGAAATTCTTCATTCTATTCTTTAGAATGTGTAACTCTGTCTGAAGAATAAAGGAGGTCTAGACACAGATAGCCCTTCAGGAAGGATTTGTGTGGTCATGTTACCAGGAAGATGTTTTAAGCTATTTTCACTAATAATGATCATTTACTCAAGGTGTATTTAAATCTTTTGTCTGAGTTATGCTCTAATACTAAATATTAGACCTTGTAGGGTGTAAAATAGGTTAGAGGGGGGTGAATGACTCTTTTTTGAGTTCAATGCACTCTTCAAAAGTTAAACTAAATTTACTTTTGAAGTCTCTTCTGAGTATTTCAATGTTTACTCAGAATCCCCTTTTCTTTTATGTTGTCTATAAATTAGCGTTAATTCTGAGTGATTTACTTAATGAATGGAATGACAATGGATAAAATAGAGTTTAGAGATTACAAACAGAAATTTTTATCCTAGTTCAGCCTCTGCCTAATCCAGTCCTTGAAATCTCTGTCCAAGATTTAATCCACTATCGTTTCTCCATAAGGGTGGAGAATAAATCACTACAAGGTTGTTCTACAAATTGAATTACCATCCTACAATCTACAAGCTGAGAGCTTTACTGATTTAAGAGTAGCGTCCAATTATATCTAGGCTCTAAGCTTATAGTAACTACTAGCAGTACCCTCCAACTAGTGTCTATGCTCCCTCACACATACGTATAACTTAAGAAAGTGTTTCTATAGTTTTGAAAGAATAAGGTTAAGGGCTTTTGAACTTTTTTTCAATGAAAGCTTGATTATAAATAGATGAAAGAATGTGTGTTCACTTTTGGTGATTCAGAAGAAAATTTTTGTTTGCACTCTTTTTACTTTTTAGTGATTCGGCAGCCTTCTTCAATGGTGGAGAACATCCTTTTATAGAGGGAGAGAATGTTTCCATTGGACTCGGACTCTTGCTGAAATTCTTCCCGTTGTCTCAGTGAAAATTTCCATTAGAAATCCATTTATAAATAAACAAGTCTTGAGAGAATCCGCGTGACATTTGCCAGGCAAATATTTGATCCCCACACTTGTATGATTGTCTACTACAAGAATGTTTTTGTTCCTTAGTCACCATTAACTTTTATCCTTTTTCATAACGAGGTACATTGGCACTCGATGACATTTATTGCAAAGTCAGCTCTCATGGCATTTAGTGCCAAAAGACTAAGTTACCCTTCTGATGTGCTTTTGGATGGTTTATCTCCTGTAGAGAGAATTCTTCCTCTAAGACTTGATATCTGATATCCTTTTAAGGTCTTTGAGATTGTGTTGCTTATGAGACCTCTTGTGCTTCTGAGCTAAGAACCATCAAAACTTAAACTTCTTGCTCAGTATCCAACACTTACATTCTAGTCCATAAATAAAAGTTAGCAAGTCTACGTAAAGCTAATAAGTCTACATAATAATCAAAAGAATTAATAGCTTAGATAGAAATAGGCCATGCTTGCTTTCCTGTTTACATTAACAGGTATCAACAGCCTCTTCTTGTCTCATCAAATGCTCTATTACAGACTCCTCTTAGCATACTTTCACTACAAAGTAGCCCCTTTGCTCTTATCTGGGTCATTGAGGTCTCAAACCTCCTACAGCCATCTCTGGTAGTAGGCAATGGTCTTGGTGGCCTCTCGTTGGGCATAGTCTAGTGTAATGAAAGAAGTGTGGCAGGTCAATCTCTCAAGGATATGGTCGGGTAATTCGTAGTCCCATATAGGGGCATGAGTAGGGAAATAATCTCTAGGCACTCACTAAGTCTTCCCATACGACCGACAAAGACGTTCCAGAGAATAGGAAGTGATACCCTGTAATCCGAGTAACTAGACTCCATGAGCATGAACGTCGGTAGCAAAGTTAGTAACCTTTCACCAGGGGCAAGCCCATCAGATCTTGCTATATGTGTATCCTCTCATGATCTATACCCATTCATTCACCATAAGTTTGCGATAGTCAGCAATATAGAGCCCTCTTACCATAATAGACGACCTTATACTTCTCATAAGATCGTCTTTTCTCATGAATCAAAGCTAGCTTCTCCAAGAGCTAAACCTGTAGTTTTGTCTCAATACTAGCTATGTATGAATTTATGAGAAGAAATGAGATTGTGTGTTTACCTCTAGAAGGGTGAAGTTATCTCTAATTAGGATGGGATGAGTCCTTACAGTCTCTATGCATAATAAATTCTCCGCTAATCCGGTGGTGACGAGTGAAGCTCCTTGAGACATGCTAATGACAGAAATTAGTCAGAATGGGATGACGTTACCTACTCTGCACATAAATTCTGATAAGAGTAGTAAAGCCACCATAAATGGCCAAGTGATGAAATGTCATGGAGTAGCTAAGCACCAATCTAAGATTGTTACAACTCGGAAGCCTTCAATCTCTAGGGGATGAGATATAAAATAATCAGTGGAGTCAAAGTTTCACAACCCATTGAGTGAGTCTGTAACTCCGAACAGATAACTTGGCACCGTAATTGGATATCGTCGGGGACAAGGGTTTCCTAGAGTGGCCTGATACTCCTCAATCATGGGGTATAACTCCTGGGTTGAGAAGTGGAAGACACGATCTAAGGGATCCCAAAAAGTGAGCACTGCAGGAATAAAAGTGGTTTTTGTGGGGCAAAAAGCTAAATATCGTAGCTCCCATGGCCCAAAAATATCCATTTCTTCCCATCTGGATTATTGAGGGTGCCTAAAAATTTATAAGTCATGTGTTGTGGCTTTCTATGGTGAAAATGGGAAAAATGGCGAAAGAAATGAAGAAAAACAACAAAATAGAAAAGTTGAAAATCGAGCCCAACACCCCTCTAGTTAACACCAGTGCCGGTCTTCCTTCAACGGCGACGGTTCTCTTGATGTGCAAGTGCCGGTCTATATTAGTTGGCTGGACCGGTGCCGGTTTTTCTATCCCGGTTTGGCCATTTTCGCTTCTTTTTTGCCCCTTTTTTGCTCCAAACCTGCAAAATAACCCAAAATTATTCCAAAAATATTTTTTCCAATTCCATAAGAATAGTGAGCATCAAAAAATGGAAAAAGGAATTTTTATATATAAAAAAATCCCTGAGGAAAAGCGAAAAAAATTCACAAAGATGTACAAACTTTCATTCTTTCAACCATCAAATGTATGATAATTTGGCCAACAAAAATATCCTAAATATATCCAAATAAAGGAAATCCAAAGGCATATCATGGGATACCATCTCCAACTCATCATCAATCTCCTTGTCATCTTCATCCTTGTCGTGCTAGGGAAAGTGCCCACCTAAGTCTCCAAGTAGCATAGACTTACTACTAATCATTGGACGGTTGCTAGTCTCCACTAGATCATCCCTCCACTGACTCCTGGCTCTCATCTTTTCCACCTCTAGGTCTGGGACCTTAGACTTAGCCAGGATATGCTAGATCTAAGCCCCTCGATCAATGACTCATGCTACCAACACTTTGCCTCGCACTTCCTCCAGCCTGCCTCGGAGAGAGCAAATCAGTCCTCTATCTTGATCATATCTCTGGCGTGCCTCTATTGTGTAAGGCTCATCAAGGCTAACTCCCTCTCAGCTGCTTACCTAGCCTTCACCTCAAAGTTCAGGAAGTCCTACTCCATCTACAAGGAGAAAAACATTCATACATAATCATATATATCCATACATATTCATACATTTTAACAATCATTGTAATAAAACAATCATCAATGCACATACATATTAACCCTCACTCATGCATATATACGTGCATAAGTAAATGGATGAGTTGCAGGTACATACCATAGTCATCGAGTCTTGTGCTATAAGTATGTCCCTGATGGAGAAGTATCCATGGGCTATCCTCGCACCACATCAACAGAAACCTATGCAAAAGCAAAGTCAAATGTTTAACTACCAAAAAAAAAGAAATATAAATCAAAAGATCGAGATAACTCACATGGGTCGCATCGGCTGGAGTGAAATAGATTGGGAACAATGGGTCCTCCAATTGCCAAGTTTCACGCTCTCCTCAACCGGCTCAATAATTGGAAAGTGTTGTCCATCTCTTGGCGCAACACTCCCTCAATAAGTTTGAAGGCCAAGGGCTCTCTAATTGATGGCTCTCTAACTGGTGGTTCTTTGGGCGGAGGATAGGGAGAAGCTCTCTCTCTCTCTCTCTCTCTCTCGCTACCCTCCCTCGAATGTTAGCTGTCTTCCATCTCTCTGGCATCCTCTCCTTCATAGCCTAGACCCCATCTCTTGCTTTGGCGAGTCTGCAAGACAAGCACAAATCATATCAATAAGCGGCAAGAAATGATAAATAAAATAAAGAAAAAGAGAAGTTAGATGTTTATAATTATAAAAGGCAAGACCACTCGGGGCTTAGAAGGGTTGGGAGAACTAGAACCCCATACGGACGCATCGGGTTGGATATTCAGGTCCAACGGTGGGCTGCAACGTAAAAATTCAGGTGGTGCAGATACTGGGGCATCCTCCATATCAGTATTATCATCATCCAAATCAGGAGGGATGTCACAGTCATCTCTATCATTACCATCACTGGCGAGATCGACAATCTCTATATCACAAGGATCGTCACCTCGTGCCTTGTACGGGCATATCAGAAGGAGCTGTATCATGAAAGCCTCATAATCTCTACCGACCAAGGATACTTACATCTCACTTCCATAAGCAAATAACTCAAAATCAATGGGGGCATCATAAGGGGCCAAAAGACTCCTAGGGGTACATCTGATGGAACAAATCTCCTTGACGTTTGGCTCATCCTCTAGCACCGAATGCGCTCGTCGAAGAACCATTTTTGGGTGCGAGGGAACTCCAAGATAAGTCGATAATCATCCACCTAATGTTGGACTCGGATGATCTCATCCTGATTGGCCAAAGCCTCCCAAGGATCACTCTGTACCTAAATTAGAGTTCCACAAATAAAAGTAAGCTCACAGATATGTTTGCTATCCCAATGCTTAAAGTAAAGTACGCATTTCAAAATAAGAAAAGCAATGGAAGGCATACCATCCACGTCAGAAGTGGTAGAGATACTCCATGTACCGAATGTAGATGTCCTCACGATCCTTCCATGGCTGCATCCTAGGAGATATAATTCTCTTCTGGTAGCTCTCATCCTAACATTGTTAATGGAGGAACGATGCGATGCTCAAAGGCCCATAGCTGGAAAGAAAAGGAAGCAATGTCACAAGTAGGGGGCACATGTAATAAAATAAACAAAATGACCAATAAAGTGTGCTCACCATGATCTAGAGAGGGCTGGCCTTCATCTCCTTCATCT
This sequence comes from Euphorbia schlechtendalii, assembly GCA_949673415.1. NCBI lineage: Eukaryota > Viridiplantae > Streptophyta > Magnoliopsida > Malpighiales > Euphorbiaceae > Euphorbia > Euphorbia schlechtendalii. Next base: position 13,903 of record CATIWQ010589019.1, read on the forward strand.
ACTCGTGCACGTAACAGTTGAGTCTGTAATAAATCTGCCCAAGAATGGCCCTCGGTCAGTTCCACCTGGGAATGTCCTCCAAATTATCTAGGGCGGGAAAAAAATAGTAGTTCAACTGTCTATTGGATTTCAAAAATGCGATGGCAAGCAACACCGTAATAAAAGATAAGAAGAACTGTGAGACATTCGCAGCTTTGACATCAGCAGTTACCCACCACTACTTCACCACGTGACTGCTCAGCATTCGGCCTTCAGATAGGCGCATGGCTAATAAACTCTCAATATAATCAAGTGTGATCTTCTCCATCCAAAAGGAGGCAAAAATTGGTTAAACTATAGTGCGTTCTTTGTTTATCGTAAGCTGGTCATGGCCATGATATTAGAAGGCATAATCATGATCTCTCTCAATGGTAAATTGAAGGTGTGAGTGGTCTCACTTCACCGCTCAATCATCGCATCTATAGCTCGGTGACTCATAGGCTTCCCACCTGTTGAAAAGGCATTAATAAGAGGCCCAAAACCTGTGGCTCTTAATGCATCGATCAAGAATAAATCACGCCAAGCCTTCACATCTGCACAGACCCAAGCCTAACAATTGGCACACACCAGAAGTGCACCGATGAGGGTACAATCCTACAGCTACAACCAACAGAAGCATTATTTTATTAAATCTTAAATCGCCTAAAAATATATAGCATACTAATGAATGGCAAGAAAAATTAACATCACATGGATAAAGTATAGCTTAAATTCATGTATTCATGCATTTTAATTAAAAAGTGTATTTTTGCATTTTTTTAATTTAATTATAAAACTTGCATTATTATTCAAATGCTTTTTAAATTAAAATATGTTCATACATCTTAAACAAGACAAGAAAAAAAATAAATAATATGTATTCATGCATTTTTTATTTAATTAAATGCATACTCATGAAAATTGGGTAAAAAAGAATTTTATTCCCTCGCAAAAATTGCATTTTCATCACTAAAAATGCCAAAAAGATGGTCCGAATGGTGTAAAATAATGATAAAAAGTGTAAGAAATTGAAAAAGTAGGTTTCGAGCGCTTACCGAGTTCGATTATAGTTCCCCTTCAAGGGGCAAGTTTTCATTCCCTTTGAATATAATTTTTCCTCTTACCGGGGCACCCAAAACCTTATCCAAACCTCATCAAAATCATTTCCCTCATTAAATTAACATCTTCTAGGGGAGAAATCAACCTTTTCTAAAGTTGCCTCTGCAGTATTTTTGGACCAGGATGAATCTCTTCCAGTCAATTATTATTTATTAATTTTCTTAGGTTTTTACTCTTGATTGAAGGGAAAAAATATTTTATTTCCAAATCGTAAATCAAGGAGTCAAAATGCACTTATTGACACTCCTAATTCCAAAACAACTCTTTTGCATTCTCAGGTTTCCAAACCAACCAAACTATCTTCAAGAAGACAATTAGGCGCTTTAACCCTAGAAGTCAACCTCATTAGAGTTTCTTACATGCACTTTCCCACCTACCAGTCGACAAAGTTAACCCAACTATCTTCAAAAAGATAACTAGGCACTTTAACCCTAGAAGTTAACCACGTCAAAATTCCGTATGGTGCACTTTCTCACCTATCAAACGACGAAGACAACCCTATTTAGGAACAACTAGGCACTTTAACCCTAGAATTCAACCTTGTTAGAGTTTCGTACAGTGCACTTTCCCACCTATTGGTCAACGAAGACAACCCAACTGTCTTAAGGAAGGAAACTAGGCTCTTTGAACTCAGAAGTCAATCTTGTCAAAGTTCCAAAGAGCACAGCCAGTCTAATTGGACTACCGCTGGTATAACTAGACCAGTGACTGTCCTATTGGTTGGACCATTAATGGTCCAACTTAGAGGGGCACCGGGTTTTAACCCAGATTTCCCCTTTTTACTATTTTAGCCTTTTTCCCACTTTACCCTCACTTTTTAACTAACCTAAAGGGGTATAAATAGGTTCGAACTTTGAGGAGAGGGGATACAACGTATTTCAACCACTTTTTGGGAATTATTGAGTTTAAAGAGACAAATTCAAATACTTTGAAAGTATGTTTTGGAAAAAGTTGGAACCACCATCTTCAAAGGACTTTTTCTCCATTTTCTAGAACTTTGAGTATATCTCTTCATTTTTTTGGAAACCAAAAATCATAAAAAAAAACCATTCATTCTTCAATTGTTTTTCATTTTGGGAGTTTCTTGCAACAAATTAACCAAATAAACAAAAAAAAGGCTTGGGGGGACTCTTTTCTTGGCGATCCGGCTCCAAAATCATTGGGAACACTTTGGAGGGGTAAGCTTTTGAGTTTTTAGAGACTTATTGGCTTGATATGGTGTTTATTTTGAGTGTTTGAGTGTTTTGGGAGTGAAAAATGGTGAAGTAACATAGAACCCCACTAGTTAGACCAATGCCTCCCCAACTGAACCAACACCCCTCTAGTTAAACCAACACCTCTATAATTAACTATAGGGGCACCAGGAAACTAGACCCCTATCGATTTTATTAGCGAGGCATAACCTTAATTAGATTTGTTTTAGGTTATAAATCTATTTTTCATCCTTCTTATGCATTAGAAACAGAAATTTTCAACAAAAATCAAAGGTTTTCCCGGGCCTCTATTGTTCGTACAGTGCCTCTACAAGCAGCTAGACCACCACTTGGCCGCCGCCGGTCCAGTTGTAGAGGTGCTGGTCTATTTCTGGCTTAAACACCCTTTTTGTTATTTTTTCACATAAGCATCTTCAATGATAGGAATCAATATTCCTCAATAGCCGACCATACTTTATGCCATTTAATGTATTTAAATAAATGAATTAGCAAGAACGGGTCTAAAACAAATCATTTTTTACTAGAAAAATCACTTGGAATCCCGAATTTCCAATTTTAAAAATTAGTCGAGCGGAATGCTTTAATAATCACCCTAATCTAATCCAGTTGCATGATTAATTGATTCTTGTATGTTATTACTAACCCTATTTGTGGTGGGCTGTATAATGTGCTTACCCTTTGTGGAAGCAGGTTAGATGTATGCTAGGATATTATTTCTTCGGGTATTATTTTGTAAAAATTAATGTATTTGTAGATAAAAATTGTATCCAAGACCATTTATACTACCTCAAAAAATGTATCATTTAATCCCAACCCCCCTAGGTTAGAAGCCTTTTACTTTATCGCTTTTATTTATTTATCTCTACTTGTTTACTTACCACATTTATTTATTTATCGCTTTCTCACTTATGATTGCTTTAACTTACTCAACATAAATCGAAAATGAAAAATAATTGAAATACTTTAAAGGCGGTTGCTTATATGTAATTAAAACTCGAATAACGATGAAGTAGGTAATTCATCCAGTCCCAAATCTCTTTATTACGATGCGGTTTAGGCTTAACAGATATAGGCTGTATCGAATTTCCCAAAAGAGCTGATTCGGGTGGCAACTTTGTAACAACATAAGCGAGATGTTTAGGCCTCAAGTCTTTCCAAAACTTTATTTCCTTTATTTATCTTCATAAAAAAACCCCCACGCCTCATGTCATGGGGTCGATGCCTCGCTACGATCTCGCAAGTAAAATGTCATCCACTCACAACTGCACCATCTACATCATCAGCAAAAGCATTCACTCACAAATCAACATGTGCCCTCTCTCAACAACATTGCTTGATGGAAATGAATTCTTGATGAGAAATTGATTAATGGTTTGATCTTGCACCTGAATCTTACAAATTGTTATGTCTAAGCATTTACATATCTGTTTTAAATAGATATATTTCAAAGTTATGAAAAGGAGATTTTGAGAGCTAAAGTCAAGATGAGAAGTTTACAATGGCTACTTCCAGAAATCTATGTCTATAAATAGAGCCTAGAGTAGACATTTACAACTTGTTGAATAACCTTTAATTTCTAAAGAGCTGAACCTCGATCAAAGCAATCACAGCCTTCGAAATCTTAAATCAAGCAATCCAAAGCAAACAACTAAGTCCAATCTGTTTGTAATAGGGAAAAATCAATTAGGCTTAGATTTAGCTAAGTTATTCATTTGTAAAGAAACTAACAATTTATAAGTTGATTTTCCTTTGTGTGAAATCTTTTTAAGCAAATCTGTGTGAGTCAGTTTGAGAAGGATACTCAAATTGAGTGAGTGATAGTTATCTTAGAAGGTACTTGCTATAATAATTCTACCCACTGTCAAAGGCTTCTCCACTTAGTTAAAGGAAAGAACACTAGTATATTAAAGCTCAGAAAAGGTATACAGGGTATGGAGGTAGGATAGGGGCCGAATCAGGATAAATCAAGGTGTTTTCTTTCCTTAAACTTATCTTTTAATCTTTGAAAATTTGTATTCATCCATTATATTTCTCTCTACTTTTATAAGCTTGAAAACCATCCTAAGCCAAGTTAGATTTTACTCAGCACAATTTGTGAACAAACCAAGGTCTACTCAAGCGAGTGGTTGCGTTTTAGCTTGTTTCACAGTTAGCACATTTAACTCTACATACATTAAATTAACTTGGCAAAAGATTTATAAATTCTTAAAGAACAAGTTATTTATAAGCTAAGTGCACCAACAAGTTCATATATAAATGAAAAAATAAAGCTCATTTTATAGTATAGTTAGTTTACTTACTTTATCTGAAAGAAATTAATCAATCATGTTTAGGTTTACAAAGAATATCCTTTTTTCCAATTCCATGATGTTGAAGTCTGAAGGTTTTACAAATTTCTCCTTGGCTTTATTCAACCATTCATGTTTAATCTACATGAATAGTATTGTTATATTTTTATCATACTAGATGTAATTAATGTTTAATGTTTAGTAATTGTTTTCTACTTACTTGATTACTTTTCAATTTCCTTTAGTTATTACTTCCTTGAATAATTTGAGCAAGTCTTCATCTTTTATTGTCTATCCTAACTTATCTCAATCATCTAGAGCATATTTCCCTTTAAATTATTTCCTTTAGCTCTGACTTCCTGCTGTAATCTTTATCCTTGGATTTCTCTTTAGCATAGTATCTTTTGGAATTTCCATTACTTATTATTTTTGTTCAGATGATGTCAAAGTAGCTAGCTTAGTAACCAGATTCGCAGCTATGACAACTTTATTGCTCTCCTTATCAGCAACAACAGCTAGTGCAGCTTTCTTTCTCTCCTTATCAGCAATAGCTTTAATTGCTAAAAAAAATCACTAGTTGTGCAAGGGTTGGATTTTTAGTTTCTTGAATTGTGATTTCAGCCATCAATGCCCCAAAACAACTTTAGATGCCAACCTAGTTTTCAAATTTACAACTTGCTCAATCCTACCACAAGCTACCTACAACGAAATCAACCAAAGATGAAACACAACCACAAGTCATAAAAAATCACTAGGAGTATCTATACTAATAGAAATGGAGCATGTTATTATATTTGATAACAAGTATATAGCTTCATCACAATTAAGTTATAAGATAAATAGAACTTAACTTATATACTCAAAAAAATCAGCAACACATGTATCTAACCTTATAGATTGTGGTTATCTTTAGAACAATAAATCAATTTCAATTATTGCATATCAACATATTTTCCATAAAACAAAGTCGTTGCAAAGAAATTAGTTTCTAAACTAAACCCATTTTTAAAATATATAAGAGTGTTTGCTTGTGTGATACGCACATTATCAATGACAATTTTTAATTCCTTGCTTTCATTATAGAAAGCTCCAATTGCACCAATAATTTCTTCATCGGTTGAATCTATGGAAGAAATTAGCCAAATCTGATTTGAATAATGTTTTAATGATTAGTGTAATGCTAATAGGGTCTGATAATTAATATTATATACTAAGAAAGAATTTTAATTTTTAAATATTGAGTTATGGTAGGTTTTGTTACCTCTCATTACATTTCATGTGGGTTTTGTGCAATCTCATGATCTTGTTATTTCTCTTCTTTTGTTTCTTTCTGTTGTTCCTCTTTTCTCTATGTGTTCTGATTTTCTTTTCCCTCTATGTATCACATTCTATCCATTTTCATGCACTTTATTGTGTCCTCTTGTTCTTCTCCATCATTGTTCTCTTGCATTTGTTTTACTTCATCCATCATTATTTCTACCACATTTCAAATTGAGCCCACACACATTTCCTCGCTTTGTTGAGAAATAAGTTTGAAGCTTGAAAATCTATCCATCCCAATAGATTTTTTCTTACTAAATAGTTCTAAAAAATTTTTAATACATCTTCGGCATTATTGAATTTTGGTTCTTCATTGCCATCATCTTGTTCGTTTCCTTCACTTTGATCATCGTCTTGACCTGGATCTTCCCCATCACCTTCATCATTTCCATCAATTTGATAGTTATCACATCTTTGCTTTCATCAGTTGTTGTTTATTCATTCTTCTTCATCCAACTCATCATTTGATTCCTAGTCTTTTCCCTTTCTTTTTCTCCCTCTATGGCAAACATAAATTCAATTCCATAAGTTAATTTGTATTATACATCTATTACACATTATATAAGTTTTCACTAATTTATTACAATTTTTTTAACTTGTTGGTGAGTTTTTCACTTCTTTTTCAATCTTTCTCAAATGCTTGTTTGTTTTTCAAATTTTTTATTTATTTCTTTGAATCCTTCATCTATATAAATGATTTAAATTTGTTTATCTGATCCTTCAAAGATACTAACACAACATCATTTTCTTTCTCAATGTTCTTTCTCTTGTTGTGTATCATTTTTTGTTTCTTGGGTCAGGAATGTTGATTGTGTTCCAATTCTTTGTGTTGAGAAATACAATTCCATGTCGTACATGTCAAATATTGGGTAGAATTCTCCTAGACACCATCCTATCTCCTATCCTCATCACTTCCTATAATTTTGCAGAACTTCAACTATAAATTAAGATAAGAATAATTACTTTAGCCAATATATGTAATAAAAAAATGACAAAAGAAAATGTGAAAAAGTGGGATATCAATTTCTTCATTTGTGTTTGAGAGGCCTGATACTAAGCATATTTTAATGCAAAAATAAATCGTTAAAAACTAGTTAACACAAACCATGGAAAGGCTAGGAAAATAGTATAAAACAATCATTATACATGGTATAATTGTTTTAAAACAATTGCTTTTGCAAGGAATGACACCTACTATACATAGTATAACAATAATATATTACCTATTTTAGCAAATTTTTAGACATGTAATTTGAAAATATGAAATGTTAAACCAAGTATTACAGAGGTGCAAAGAAAGGATGGTAAAATAATTATTTAAAACCATTACACATGGTATATTTATTTTGAAACAGTTTCTTTTGTAAGGAATTACACTTTTTATACATAGTACAACAATGGTAATAACATCTATTATAGCAAAATTTAAGATAAGTAATTGAAAAAAATGAAATAAATATTAAACCAAGTATTACAGAGATGCAAAGAAAAGATGTTGAGATATTTATTTACAATCATTATACATAACATAACTTTTTTTTAAAATAATTGCTAGGTTTAACACCTATTTTACACAGTATATTAATCATATAACACCTATTATAGCAAAATTTTAGATAATTAATTTGAAAAAATGAAATATTAAACCACGTATAAAAGAGGTTCGAAAGGTAACATTAAAATTCAACCCAAAAAACTTCTCAAAGAATTAAATGAATAACATAACAAAATATAAAGGAAACTTACAAATTTTAGCTGTTTGCTGAAGATATTTTTCTGTAAGAAAGGTGTTGCTATGTCGAGAAAGTATGTCATACATCTGTAAAGCCTTGGAAGGTAAACTCTATATGGTTATCGAATACTTTCACATATCACTCCATTACACCCCCACAGACTTTATAAAATCAAAGTTGGAACATTAGAACGCAACCGTCAACAATGTATGAACCAACATTTTTTTCCTCTATCCCATTCTTCCTAAGATCTTCTAGTAATGCTTCATATGATAACTATTCCCAAGAAATTTCTTTGTAATCTTCATTGAAGATATAAGAAAAATACACTAGGATTTCTCTATGACTATGTACCCTCATGATGTAAAAGGCCATTTTTAGAAAATCATCCTCCAAAGTAATGTCGTTCTGTAACACCTTCTCAATATCCTCTTTAACCTTTGCTTGTTTTTCTTCTTGATGTTGAAGTATTTGTTTATGCATTCTATTATTTGCTCTGATTAATGGAATTTTGGAGGTTCATCTCTTGGTTTCTTAAGTGCAGAAATCACAAGGAATTGCTTCATACTAAAGTTCAAAATTATTATTGCAACCTGAATTCTTCAACTCTCTTGGTACCAAACTATGGATGAGCTACTTTGCTACTCATTAAATTGGATCAACTATGAAATAACCAACATGCTTTTCTGAATCTTCGCATAACATCTAGAGGTGGGTAGTCTTCAAGTGATTTATTACTTCATAATCAGAACTTATCAAAACCTTGCTAGCCATTATTTTTTCTAGAGTATATTGGAGTCAGTTCATATAAATGTTTTTTTACACACATTAGTTTTGAAGAGAAAAGTAGTATTTAAATGTATCAATTTCTAAAAAAAAAAATTTCAATAGGGAGCAATGTGTGAAAATTCTACCTGTGAATCTGGCCTTTCCAAACAGAAAGGATTTGCTTCTCCTATTTTATATATTTTAATTGATAGTTTTTCAATGCATTTTTTACTTATTATTCATATTTATCATATTATTGCATTTGTAATTTGTAATAGGTAAGCTAAAATTACTAATATCAGCATAAGCTACTTTTTGAAATCAATTATATGTATAATCTTTATACAATTATACAACAACAGGGGAGAATCATTTCCTTCTCCTACTTGAAGAAGACTAAAATTTATGAAAATAAAGCTTTCCTCCAATTTTAAAACATCAAAACTAACGCAATTCAATTACATTTTCCTCGATGGAAGATTGCATTTGTGAAAAGAGATGTCTGGATTAAAATTAAGAAGTTCTTTAATTTCCACACATATTTGGTCATCCTTAATTTAATAGATCATAATAATTCAACAAAAGAACAAGAAAATCAAAGGAACCTTAAGAATTGTTTAAATAGATTATCATCTTCTCTAACACAATCTCATTTTCAATATAAACGTAACAAAGATCAAACTTTAGCCATAGAACTGGTAAAAAAATAAGAAACATAGTCGAAATTAAAGCCTAACTGTATAATTAATGTATAATCATGTTTTTTGTCAAAAATTACCTCAACTTTTGATCTTTTCTTTGTTTGATAGCGTGTTACTTCAATGCTTTGTAATCTAAATAAATTTTGCACATTAGTTTTCAATCTTCAACTAAATTTTATAATGAAATCTATTAATAATTTAGGATTTGTAATTTTTGTTACCTTTTCCACATTTATTCATCATTTTCTCTCCATCTTCTTTGCTCATCTTTGCCTTTTAATATTTTGAAAACATTGTATCTTCAAAAACACAAACTGTCAATCAGAATCAATAAAGGAGAAACATAAATCAGATTGTGAGGAGTTAGAAATGGTTTGAAATTGTGTGTTTTATAAGAAACCATCAATGAAATTTGAAAGGTATGATCGCGGTTTCAATTTTGGTTGTAATTAGGTTTTGCAAATTTTTTTGTCATTTTCATATATTAGGAAGAAAGGAAATCTTAGTTTTGAGCTTTGCAAAAGTATTATTTAATAGAGCCCAAATTCTAGGAATATATAAGTAGATGCATGGTTTGGAAAAATAATTTTTCTTTTACAATAAGGGAATAATGTTTTTAGTTTACTTTCTTTAATAAGTTTTATTTATCTTTATTCCCTTTCCTTCTAAAAATAAATTACTATTCATCTCTCTACCCCCCCTCTCTCTCTGTAATTGCTCTAAATGTAAAGCTTAGTATAGGACACAACTTGTGTACTTGCTGAGTTATTCAATATATAAAATTACAAGTTTTCCCTCATGTTAAGAGATTATTATATGTGTTGGTTTTTTTGCATAAGTTTAACCGTTGCAGGAATAAACTAAGACCACTAAAAATGGAGAAGTTGAGTAAGATAAAAACCTAATTCAAAGGAGAGCTCACTAAGTATAGGGGAGCTTATGCTGATTAAAGGAAATCCACTTAGCATGGGGGAGTCTATGCTACTTAAGAAAGTTCACTCAACATGGAGAAGTCTTTCATCACATATCAGGTATTCCTCTATCCATAAACTCTTACTTAGTTAATTTCTTCTACTACCTAGTTTGTTATCTTTTCCAAAATGTGAGAGATTGTTGAACCCATGTGAATATTCACAGTACTCTAGTTTTGGAGATAACAAATTACTTAGGATAGTGAAATTAATTAGGTTCTAAATATACTCGTAATTAAGTAAGTCAACTTGATCTTGTTATAAGGAAAGCAACTAAGCTTGGCATAGCTTAGTTAAGTAATGGCTTAGAGTAGAAAAAGTTGCCAAGTTGAGTCACTTTTGTTACATTGTTTATGCAATATAACTCAGCTCAAGTCAAGTACTTTTATCTAGTTTTTCTCAGTGTAAGTTGAGTAATATATGCAATGTTGACCTAATATAACACCGACACTATTAACCTCTCTATGAAAACTGAATATTCTTTAGTGATGCTTTTCAAGTCCCAAAAAATTTTAGCACTGAAAACAAAAGGATATTTAAGGGGTCCTCACAACTAAAAGGTGTCAATACGGAATGTTGGGATATCCTCACTAAAAGCTAAAAAAGGTATCTTCTGACTTTCATCGTTTTCTAGCATCGCCTCACCATTTACAATGTCAGCAAAGGAGTTCAATCTTAGAGAAACACGTTGCATCTCGCGTGCCTCTCTTAAACAACATTGCTTGAAGAAATGAGTCTTTGATGAGAAATAGATTAACGGATTAATCTCGCACCTCAAAGTTCAAAATCGCTATATCTAAACATTAACAAATCATTTTCAAATGCATAGATTTCAAAGGTATAAAGAAAAGAGATTTTAGTCAAGATGAGATGGTTACTTCCAGATTTCTACATATATAAATAGAGCTTTGAACAATCGTTTACAACTTGGTGAATCACCTTGAATTTTTGAAGTGCTAAACCTCTACAAAAGCAATCATAACCTTCGAAAATTAGAATCAAGCAATCCAAAGAAAATAACAATCTTCAAATCTGTTTTTAATATAGAGAAATCAGTTATGCATAGATTCTAGCTAAGCTGTTCATTTATAAAGGAACCAACAATCTATATTTGAGTTCCTTTGTGAGAAATATTTTTATTACAAATATGTGTAAGTCAGTTTGAGAAGGGTACTCAAACTGAGTTGAGTGGTACTTAGCTTGGAAGGTACTTGTGGTTATATCTCCTACCTGCTGTCATAGGCTTTTCCACCTAGTTAATGAAAAGAACACAAGTGAATTATCTCGGAAAAGGTATCCGGGGACTACAGGTAGGCAAGGGGCTGAATTAGGATAAATCAGAGTTTATTCATTCCTTAAACTTATCGTTTAATCTTTAACAGTTTGTGCTCATACATCATTTGTTTCTCTTTGTTTTTATCTGCTAGAAAAACAACCTTAAGTTGAGTAAGATTTTACTCAGCATAGTTTGTGAACAAACAATGGTCAGCTTAAGCTGTGTGGTTTATGTTTTAGCCATAACTACACTCAGCACATTTTACTTAGCATACATTAAATTAACTTGGCAAAGATTTTTAAATTCTAAAAGTTTAAGTTAAATCCACATTTACCCCTCTACACGATTATTTAAGCTAAGTATACCAACACCCATTCCTCAAGGAGGAAGGGGACCATTTCCAGAAAGATCGATCGGTACTGATCTGGTTAGCCCGAGATCGACCCTACCGGTAGGTCGGTACTGCCTTACTAGTAGGGCCAGTACCGATTCAACTAGATGGTTACAAGTCTGATCTTTGGGATAGACCCCAAAACTCCAAAAAAGGGTAAAAAAACATAAGAAAGCACTCCAAGAGTCTCCGTCTCCAAAAGCTCAGAATTTTGCCCCTTTAACACAAATCCACGAACTTGGGTGCCAAAAACAACAAGAAACAGATCCTTAATGCCTTTTATTGTTGACTTTTTAAGAAAAATGAGGAAGTTAGTAGATTTGGTCATGGAAAAGGAAACCCAAGGATTAGATTTCAGTCTCTAACCCTCTAGCCCTAAGAACTCAAGGATTTTTGGAGAAAAAAAATGGAGAATAAGGATTGAGAGAAGATCTTCCAACACTCTTTCCCTCAAAACCTAACTTTTTCGCTCATTAACTTTCTTTCACCCAATTTGGTAAAAAAAATTAGAATCTAAACCTAATTTTTATGCTTATATATAGGTTCCAAAAGGCTAAAATCAGATAAATTAAGGGTAAAATTGGAAATGAAGTGTCTAAATGGGCTGAAAAACAACTAGAATCGACCTTGCACAAGGTTGATAACTATTCGATCTAGCAACCGCTAGACTGATACTAACTTAATGTGTGGGATAGGTCAAAACAGTCTGACCGGTCAGACCAGTGTCGGGCCAGTTTAGCCGAGGGTGGTAGTTGCGATATAGAATGTTTTGGTGGATTTTTTCAATGGTTTTGAATGGTTTAGATGATTTTGGATGGTTTGGTTCAGATAGCTTTGGTTTCTAAAGGCCAAAAGATCTCTTCCGAACATCTGGTAACCCCGATGTAGATCACTTGAATTGAAGAGCAAGTGAAAATATTCCTCTTCATTTCACCAGAGTGATAAAAAATCTCATGCTCACAACATCATTTAGCATGGTAACACATAATATAATATTTATATCACAACATTGCAAACAAGGGTATTCTTCTAACCATATCCATCCAATCCTCCTTATTACTCTGAAGCGTTGATTGGGTAAAGCTTCTAGGAATAGGCTTGGCTCCAAAAACACTACATCCATAAGGGAATGCAAATTGTATCCTAAACTACAAGTTTCTGAGAGTTAGGTAATCCTAGGGGAAATCAAGTGTTATGGCTTACTATATGTAGGCTGAAAGTCCGGTTATTGATGTAGAATTCTCTCATAGCACTATGATATACCCCAAACTTCGTGAAGGGTATTATGCACACAATATAGCTATGAGTAGCTATTCATTGGGCACCCCTAAATCCTGTGAGGAGCTTAAGTGATGCTTTACTAAATTGACCGGATTAAACAAGGCATCCTTTCCTAAATGCAAAATATTCTAGCTACACATATATATGATATGTTACACATATAATATTAGATAAAATTAACTTAAACAAATTTTATGTACTTCGTTAAATGTTTTAAAGTTGAATAAAAAGAAAAAGAAATCCCCAACAGAGTCGTCGCTATGAGCAGATGATGTTTTTTGAACCTCCGAGCAGTTCGTGTCAATTGTTCTTTTGGGACATCTTTCATAGTTTAGGACATGCCGATGATTTCTTCCAATTAAAATTATTCCAAATAAGGGTTAAGCTACTTCGAAAATAGTTTAAAAGATTTAGGAACCTAAATTCTTAAATTAAGAAATAAAGTCACCACCTAGATCAGCTCTTATAGGAAGATTCCAATATAACATCATTTCAACCCACATCTTATACCTTAATATAGAGATTCGAGTTCAGATGAACTTATCTACTTTATTTTTAAGTTCATTTTTGGTTACAAACCTAAATTTTACTAATATTTTATATATAACACGTATATATTGTTGATGATTCAATAAGAAAAAATGACTGTGAGAAGAATGATGTTATTTTAAGCCTAATCTTAGCTAAATTGACACAACATCATGGCATAAGACAAGTATTTAAACTCAAATACTCATTCAAGATTTCATACAAGGTACTTACAATGGTTTAGAGAAATAATTAGTTCATGCAAAGTTGCAAAACAAAGGTTAAACAAACAAAAATTTAACAAAAATGGGACATTCTACCATTAATCTTGGTAGTCGTAATATGATCACGGTACCGTGATCAATGGTCATAGTATCGAAATCGATACGAGTCTACCAGGTTTGTGGATAGAATGTCCCCAAACAACATATTTTATGCAATTTACAATTTTACTCTCCTTTTCACTCAATTTTAAGCCAAATTTACACATTTAATCAAAATTTTATGCACTTTCAAATATGTTTATATATATAATGAAATTTAGAGGTTTGGGAACTTACTTGAGAGTGACACACAACCCCTTAAGCTTTAATTCACGAATATACTCCTGAAGGTGATCGAATTGTGAATAATAAAATAATGGAAAATATAAAACATGAAGTCTTAAATTAGATTCATACCTTTTTGTTTTGAATCCACTTTTATTGTAGATCCATATTCAATAGCCTTAGATAGCCTTCGCAAGAGAAAGATAATGGGTTGGTGTTTGGAAATTGGTTCAAGATCGAATAAAGATTAGTAATGAACAAGTAAACGAATCTATCGATTCCCCTCTTTGGTTAAAACCTTCCACAAACTCGAGAATAGATATTTGAGTATATGGCCTGTGAGAGTGTATGATTCAACCTAGAATACAAAAATTCAAGTCATATTTATAGGAAAGAAGTGGGTTTGATTTGTGTAAAAAGTCTGAAAAAGTAAACAAATCAATCTTTCTTCCTATATAGGTTGATCTCGATACCGATTTCGCAGTCTCACTACAATTTTTAATGAGTTAGAATAGGAAAAAATGATTTAAATTGACCAACTAATTGGGAAATAAAGGTGAACCTAGTACTAAGATCACATACTATTAGAGGGTTCACAATGGAGTACCTAGATAAAATGATCCCGATAGGCCCTTTATCCCAACCGTTGATAGTTTTTAAACCTTTTTTATTTGTTCAGGGTATTTAGGCTCTTTTTTTTATTATCCTTGAAGGCATATTTAAACAATTGACTTTGATCCCAAAATATTCGTATAAAAAATGTATGAAAATGAATTTTTCATCATTAGCTTTCGATGTAGCGAAAATCCATTCTCATAATGTTATAATTCCTTTATTCAGCATTCTTTACTTTACAGCTTTTATCACTCATCATAATATCCATATTTTCTCTCTATTTGAGCTTAGAATTAAACTTGTCTACGTTGAGTAAATTTTGCTCAACATCAACATGTAGAGTTTTGTGATTTGTCCTTAACTTCATTTCACACTTATTTTAATCCATCTTTGTGAATGAGCTTAACTTAATTCAAAGTTTTTAAGTAACCAAGTTTATTAACTTAAAGTCATTTACCCCCCCCCTCTAACCAATTATACTAAGCCTACAGGACCAACACACACACACACACACACACAGATATATATATATACACACACACACATATTAATATATTTGTACAAAGTCCATTCCATAGCATGAGAGTGTAAGGACATAGTGGGAGCTATGTGGGGTGAGAACTGCTCATAGATTCAATTCTAAAAGTCACAATATCCCTAGTCATAGTTTCATTGAGATTTGACATTAATGAAGCTGAAAAATTAGCATGTGTAGGCTTGCTTCTTGGATTGGATCGAACGAGCAAATCTCCCAAGTTGAAGGTGGTACATTGTATAAACACATGGATACATTCAGAGAGGTCCATTAGAGACCGCTACGAGGCATATACTCAGAAATAATTATATTCATGTGTTAGTGTCATGTTTTCTTTTGTAGAATTATTACTAGTTACCTTTAGTAGAATTGTTATGCTTTGTATCATACTTAAGCATTTCTTGTTGCTAGGATAATACATATGATTTCGTGTATACTGACGATTGTTTATTGGTAAGCTAAGTAGTCAAGATGGGATCCATCACCCCGGATATAAGGATATAATTCGAGTTGTACCTTAAGGCCTCTTGAAGAAACACAATCTTAAACCTCTAATCAAAGTATATAATTGATAAACGAGTTTCTAATCAAGCACATTATGTAATGTGAGTGGTATTTTAAACAAGTTTAACTTTGGGATAGGTACAACTAATGAGCTAATACTTAATCCAAGTACAATAAACTGGAAGGTACTAAACATGATGGAAGGAGTGTATTGTATTGGTTACTACTACATAACTAGATCGAGTCACAAATATGTGATATTCAGAGTATCAAAGGATTGTATGCCTTTTCTAAAATCCCATTTGATCAACTAGAATCATTGGGTTTCCATAACGGTTTAGAACACCCAACTTAAAGGTTCTCTAACAAGTTTAGGTAAAACTCTAGTGGCTTGATACTACGGGATCCTTTGGTGTAACACACATTGGAACTTCAACCAAACTAAGTAAAGAACTTAATAGATGGGGTCTAACCCAAAACAATTAAGTCAATTTGAAATGGTTAAACCATTGGTTGGCTTTACAAGTGTACTAGGATGGATAGGGGATGAAAAAGCCAAGCCGTGAAGCAAGGGTTTGACCCTACACTAGTGGGCCTTGTGAACCTACCCTGCGAGCACATAAGGTACTTTTCAGGGTCGTAAATAGCGCTAGCGCAAGCCACAGTCTATAGGTGATCACAAGGTTTTTGACTCTACTAATTCTGAGGGCTTATATTTTGTAATGAAGTCAAAAACCTTGTTCCCCACTCTTCTACCGTTAAGGTAAAAGTTCAAAATAGGAACAGGTGTTGTCAATACCACTTATCAAAATAAAAAAATGGTGACCACTACAAGTTTATAGTTTCAATGTAGTTTTAAATGATATCGATCCCACAAGGAAGGAATTCAATTCTAAAGACCAACTAGAGTTACGGGGTAAATGAAAATAAAAAAATTTATATTGGAGGGGTTTGGATAATAGACAGATGAATGGATAGATGTATGAACAGACTAGAGAAGATGTAAAATATGCAGATATTCATACGAACAAGTTTAACAGAGAAAAACATGCAAAATCATCAAGAATATTTCATACACTAGATAACTTTAACAAATAAGGTTCTAGATGTCCTGATATTCAATAATTCACCACAGAGCAACACATGAGATGACTATTTTAAATCTAGGGTAAACGAGTAATGACACTTATAAGAACCTGGATAACTATATTACTATGCTTAGTACAGGTCACTCTCAAATAGCCATATTTAGCAAGTTACCACTCCAAAAATGTTGGCTCACTAAATAGCGTTATAATCACAAATCCAGTGATTATACACAATCTTGTTAACCCCGAAATCACTCTTAAAGTTAACTCAAAAGCATATAACTTAATTAATATAAATGATGCAAAACGAATTACTCGTTATGACACATAGACATATCATAAACTTCGAAATATAAAGTATAAGTAGAAATAAAGTAAAGTTGTAAGGTATGCAAGTGAAAGCTAAAGTTGATCAAACCGTATCCACTCTTTAATGGGAGTCATCAATTCCCACAATTCCTGCATCTACTTTGAATCCGGTCTCAACTCGTACAGAACCTCCTCTAGGATGTTATTCTTCGTGAATCTCGAATAAAAGAATGTTGAAGAATGAAAATTTTTATTGATAAGTGCTTTGCAATTACACTTGTACAACAAACACTCAAATTTGTGTAGAAATATAATGATTGAAATAGAAATCAAATCACTTATACATGCACATTTTTCTCGAATCCGGTCTCAAAATTTTCTCGCTAAGACTTTGAACGTAGCGAAATCTAGATATTACACTCTCTATCTATACATGCACATTATCATTCAATGCCTTCTAATCATGCCATAACCATGCACCATGAAATTGTTGAGTTTTGAACCCTATTTATAGAGTGTGAAGGGTTGTGTCTATCCAAACGAAGAGTCGTGTCCATTGGCGAAGAGTTGCATCACTTCAAATATGATTGGATGCAAAGATTCATCCTCATCCACAATGGAAAAGTACATTTTCATGATTGGTTAACTTCCAAAAGTTGTCTTTTCAGTTGGTAGTTGATGACGGTTGATCATTCTTATCCAGTTGTTGAAAGAAGAGAAGAGTTTACCAAAAACCGTCAAGGTCACAACCATGAATGTCTGCCATGACCGTGAATACTTGGTTGGCAACTTCTTTTGTGAAGGTTAACAAGTCATGACCATGATATATATGTCACGATCATGACATGCCTTTTTCACATGATTCCTCTTTGCAATTTCTACCGATCTTTGACATCTTCGATCATTTGCCAATTCCTTAAGTTCCACGCATCTTTTTGCACTTTTTTCACTCTTTTTGCATAGATTTCCAACTTTAATCATTTTACTTTCAAGATTTACCTAGTACCTGCATTTGCATTAAAACAACTACATACCACGTGAAATATTTTATATGAAGTATAAAATGACTTAAACCATAATGTTTAATGATTGAAAATATCATGATTATAAGTGTAAATATATATTAATAAGTAGGGAACTGCTTTCCAAAAACTCGTGAGCCCAACTCATGGGGTAAGTTAAAACTAAAGGTTTACCTTGCATAATATGCATAACCAATTGAAGATGGTTGTGTGCACAGGTTGACTCATGTGGAGCTGGATCTCCACACTATAACCTATGAGTTGGATGGGGATTTTTCCCATTTCATGTTGCTAAGTGGGGAGCAATTTTTCTCCCCCTTCCCCTATATAAAAGATACTTTCTCCTCCTTTGTACCTCACTTTAGTTCTATGCTCTCTTTTGAACTTGACTTCTTTTTACGATTATATCCTCTTGCAATTTCTCTCCAAAATAATTTGCGACAATTCTTAGAATGCCTATTTTGTTTTAGAAAAGGGCTTTTGTAGTTTAGTTTGGGTAGGACTATGAGTGGTTTAAAAACCACTTCTTAACCAACAAGTTCTCCCTTTAGAGGAGATTTAGTCGATGGGGTTCGTGTGGACGATTTATAGAGGCTGCCCTACACTTAGAGGTTAGTGCTTATGGATTCTACCAAATTTTTATAAGGGATCACTCTTTTGTAGCTAGAGGGCATGCATCAACTGGTAATGCTTTAACTTAGATATGATGTCTCTTTTATAAGTGCTTATAGACATGTTGTATCTATAATAGGTTTAGCTAGAGTTATATCAATCATGACATCCTTAGGAGTTTCTTTTAGGTTATTTTTAAAATTTAAAATTCTCTCATGCTTGTTTGCATGTTCCCTACTTGCCTATATTAACCAGTAGAACTAACTGCTATTATTTATTACATGTTTGTGCATTTTATAAAAAATTTTGAAAAGGTAAAAGCTTTGAGGAAACAATGTGAAGAACTTGAAAATGAAAAGGCTTCACTATATCTTAAAGTGAAAGACCTACTAGAAAGTCAAGCTTTTCAAGAATGTTCCTTGAAACGCAATATTAAGCAAGTTAATGAGCTAGTTAAAAACCATGTGAAGTTCAATACATATATTTAGCTATTGAAGAACAAAAAAAATTTACTACCCAAAGTCCTCAAATACTAATTACATGTATTATAAAGGAAATGATAATTGGAACTCAAGAAAGTCATCGAATTATAGCTATTGTGGAAGAAATAGGCATTTCGTCAATAGATGCCAAGTTAAGAAAGGCATAGTAACTAGAAACCTTATTTGGAGACAAAATCAAACTGACTTAATCAGACCCAAATCAGTTTCGGTTCCTAAGCCTAAATAGTTGTTTTGCAGATTGGCCTAAGATGCTTAGAGGAGTCAACATTATGGTATGTTGAGAGCGCATGCTTGAGGTATATGATGGGTGATGGTAAATAATACATCACATTTGAGGCAAAACCAAATGGAAGTGTAAGTTTTGGAGATAAAATAAGGATAAAATCATTGAGAATGGTACTTATTGAAAAGGAAAATGTCTCACTCATTTAAGGTTTTTAATATATTTTATTGAGTCTAGCTCAACTCTCCTATAAAGGTAGAAAAGTAATGTTTAAATCCCATGGATTCATTGTTATCTATGTTTCCACTAATAATTCCATAATTTTTTCTCCTCATGTTGATAATATGTTTATGATTAATTTGATTCAAAAGTTGTCTAGTGAATTGTGCTCAATATCTAAGGAAGATGAATCTTGGTTATGGCATAGGGGACTTGGGCACACTAGTATCAATCAAATATCTAAGTTGGTTAGCTATAGTCTTGTTGAGGGGTTACCAAGTATTAGCTTTGATAAAGACCATTTATGTGATGCATACTAATGAAGTAAATAGTCCAAGAAGTCTTTTAAGAATAAGAATGTTATATCAACCTCTAGACCTATTGAGTTATTGCATCTCTATATATTTGACCCTGTTAAACCTATTAGTTTAGGCTGAAATAAGTATGCTTTAGTTGTTGTGGATGATTAATCTCATTATACATGTGTATTTCTACATCATAGTATGGATGAAACATTTGATGCGTTTTCTAAGTTGTGCATGATACTATCTATTGAGAAAAATAAATGTATTGTTCACATAAATAAGGACAATGGTAGGGAATTCAAGAATTAAATATTTGTTGAATTTTGTGCAGCCATTGGTATTAACCACAACTTCTCAACACAACTTACTCCTTAATGGATTGAAGTAGTGGAAAGGAAGAACAGAACTCTCATTAAAATGGCTAGATCAATGTTCAATGATAATAACCTTTCAAAGTAATCATGAGAAAAAGCTATTAATATCATATGCTATATTATCAATAGGGATTTAATTGGGCCTATTTTGAAAAAGACTTAGGAAAATAAAGAAACCAAAGATTGGGTACTTTTGTGCCTTTGGTTGTTAGTGTCTTATTCTCTAGTCGAAAAATTTGAAATGAACAAAGTTTGGACATTTGCCTAAAGGAAAGAAAATTATTGGTACTAAATGGGTATTCAATAATAAACTTGATGAGAAAGGCAATGTTTTCAGGAACAAAGAGCATCTTATTACACAAGGATATAATCAATAAGTCTGCATAGACTATGAAAAAATTTTCTATGTTTGCTAGATTGGAAGCCATTCGGATATTATGCACATTTGGAAGCTACAAAGGGTTCAAGACTTATCAAATGGATGTCAAGAGCGCATTGAGGAAGTATATGTCAAACAACCACCTGGTTTTGAAGATCCCAAACATGAAGATTGGGTTCAAAAGTCTCTCTACGGCTTGAAACAAGTACCTCGAGAATGGTATGAACACTTAGCTAAATTTATTTTATCTAAAGACTTTGGAAGAGGAAAAGCCAATACTACATTGGTTATTAAGTTCAAAGGGAATCACGTATTATTGGCACAAATATATGTTGATGATAATATATATTGGGTGCTATTAAATAAGTTTTGTGCAGAGAGTTTAGTGATAAAATGAAAAACGAATTTGAAATGTCTATGATGGGAGAATTAAATTTCTTCCGTGGTTTGAGAACTAAGCAAAGTAAAAATGAAATCTACATTTCTCAAAGTAAGTATACCAAGGAGATATTGAAGAAATTTGACATGTTTAGATGGAAGTCTCTAGAGACTCTAATGCAAATAGATTCAACATTGAGTGATGATTAATCAGCCATTGCTACCAGTAAGCTATATCCTAGTATTATTGGTTCACTTTTATATTTAACAACTAGTAGGATGAACATTCATTTTTTCTGTTATTGAGCGCATTATTAATCTAACCCTAAAATTATATTATTGTTAACGTATATTGTGCTATTTGCATAACTTTGTTGCAGGTGTTTGATACATGTATAATGATTATAATTATGGAGATAGACTTGGAAAAAAATTACATCTAGTACTTGCAAATATATTGGAGATTGCTTAGTTTCATGGAATAGCAAGAAATATGCTTCAATTGCATTATCCACGACTAAAGTAGTAAATATTGCTGCTGGAAGTTGTGTGGCTCATATGCTATGGATAATGCAATAACTAGAGAATATAAAAATTAATACTGGACCTATTGAAGTCGAATGTGACAATTAAAGTGTTATTGATCTCTTAAAAAATCTAAGATAACATGGAAGAATGAAACATGTTAATATGAGTCACCATTTCATTAGAGACCATGTTAAAAAAAGAAGACATCAAGCTCACTTATTTTCCCATTGCTAATCAACTATCAGATATTCTCACAAAGCCATTGCTAAGAGACAAGTTTTCAGTATTGTGGGAAGCTATTGGAGTAACAAATCCTATATGAGCTAGAAAAACTTCAAAAGGTGGTTACTAAAATTTTTGAATTATTTTGCTATTTTTTATGCATGCTTATAATTTGATTGTTTGTCTTTTGTTACATGTAATTATATTGTGACATGTTAGACCCATTCGTTATGCTAGTTACTAAGACATGATTAATATGATTTAACTCTCACTTAAGACACTCACACACGTTGACCACTAGGTCTCTAACAGCCATCACTTCACCTCCCTCTATTGTCACTTCACCTCAACTCCCATTTTTTCTCTTTCATCACGTGACCCTCTTATACTTTCCCAACCTTCTCATTTCTTTATATAAAGAAGTATTATTTCTCTCCATCAACATCACATGAAAACTTAATCCTAATCTCTTCTCTCTTTCAAAAACCCTTTGCCCAAATTTCTCCAAATACCATACACAAGAGAAAAACCCGAAATAATTCAAACTTGAATGATTCGCCAAAACCCGAGCCTCCTTCTTCAAAAAATCAAACCTATGGATGTTCACAAGTCTAGGTATTTTGATTAGAATTTCACCAGCACCACAAAATTGTTCTTAGATTGGATGCAGTTTCATGGTTGGGAAACATTCTTCAATATTTATGAGTACATTTATCCCTTATTGGTTACTAACTTTAATGCTAATCTAGAGCTGGTTAGGAAGAAAGACAATGATGCTCTCAAAACCTATGTTTAAGGCAAGAAAATCATCATAGATCGGAGCTTTCTCATTGAACTTCTTGATATTCAAGATCCTCTAGCATGTCTAAGGCACGTTGATATTGAAGAAAGGTATTGCCAAAACTAAAAGGAATAAAGGAAATCTATGTAGCATACTTATAGGAAGAAGAAAGGTATTGTCACTATATTCTTACTAAGTACATTAGGAAATTCTTTATCAGTTCTATGATAAAATTTTTTATTGGTTTGTTGTGGCATATTCTTATGAGTCAACCCATTAGCCTACCTTTCTTTATCATCCATCACATGATGAAGAAGACCTCTCAATTGATATATGGTAATATGATTACCCTTAACTCTAGAGAAAGGGATGTTAAAATTTCTATTGATTTTCCTAAAATTAGAGGATCCCCTATTAATGAGGCTGCTTCTTAGCTCTCGAAAGAATCATTCTTGAACATCTTGTTGACCAAACACTTATTCCATCTAATGAAGACACTACAACGGCGAATCCTACTCAAATATATATTAATGAGCCTAATGTAAGCGAATGATGTATTGAACCCGCATGGTCACTACTAGGTATCGGCCCCGTGACATCGGGCTTAGGGAAGGAAATAATGTATTGGAAAGACTCGAGGCCTAAACCTCTCACCTGCGTTACGGAGACACCACCCAAATCAGCTCTTCTGGGAAATTCGATACAATCTAAATCTGTTAAGCCTAAATTGCACAATATTATAGAGATTCAGGTCCGAATGAGTTACATAATTCATCATTATTTGAGTTTTAAGTAGATAAAAGAAACCACCTTTAAAATATTTCAATTATTTCTAGTCATTTTCGATTATGTTGGAATTTATCATCACACACATGCGGAAAGTGATAAATAAAGTGGTAAATAAATAAAGGAAAGCGATAAATAAAAGAAATACGAGGTTCCAAATCTAAGGGGGTTGGGTATAATAATACAAACCATTGGATAATACATAAATGGTCCTAAGTACAAATGATATACAAATACATTTTATTTACAATTATGATACCCGAAGCAAAATAAATCCCTAACATACATCTAACCTAAAATTACACGCATCCATAAAGGTTAGCATGAGGTATATCAAAACATCATGGCATAGTTAGCTAACCAAACAAGATGTAATTAGTCGTATAAATTAGATTAGGGCGAATCGCATGTTTATGGCTTTAAAAGTGGGGAATTAGACGTGCACTTTTATTGGAAAATAGTTGATTTTAGACTCGATTTATTAGCATATTATATTGTTTTGGATTAAACATGGCATAATTGTGGTGGGTGTGTGAGGATCTAAAACGGAATAATTGACGAAAAAATAAACAAACTAGGGCAAAAATATAAAACAGGGGGAACCCGGCAAGTACCAGTCTAGTACCCGCCTGACTGGTCAGGACTAGCCCTATATGGGTCGATACTGGTCCTAGAAATACTAGGCCAATACTTGCCCAACGGGCTAGGACTGGCTTACCATAGGGCTGGTACTACCCTAAGGTGGGTTGGTACTAGTTCGATTAGACATTAATTGGTGTGCCCTTAGGGATAGATCCGAAAAAACCCAAAAAAATGCAAAAAAGCATTAAAAGCACAAAAATCATGCCAAGAGTCTCCAAAAGCTCAAGAATCTTACCCCTCCAACGTAAATTCGTGACTTTTGGAGCCATAAACGCAGAAGAAAGAGATCATGAAGTCTTTTTTACTTGATTTTCTATTGGAAAGAGGATATTAGTGAGGTAATAGGAAACCTGGGAGTTAGACTTTCAATTTCTTACTAGAAGAACCCAAAAGGAAAAGTGATTTTTCTGAGAAAAAATTTCAGAAAAAGGAAGTATAGATTTTTCCTAGTTTTTCTCAAAAATCCCAAAAGTTTCACTCTCTAAATTCTCTTTGAAATTTCCTAAAGTGGTAAAAATTTCCAACCCCTAAAAAACCCAATTTTTAGGCTTTTGTAGTTGTAAGTAGGAATTATAATTAAAGGTATATTAGAGGGGTAACAAACGGTAAGGGCTAAAGAGGAAAAGTAAAATGTTGAAGTGGCTAGCAAGACAGCTGGAACTGGCCTTGCCACATAGGCAAGGTCGGTACCGATCCAATGTTATTAGTCGACATTGATTCGGTACCGGCTCGGACCGCCAGTAGGCCGGTACCAGTCCAATGAGACAGTACCAACCTAGTCCGAGACCAGTCTGAAAGATTGGACTAATCTCGCTCGGCTTGACCGGGATGACAAGCCAGGCTTTCGATTTTGTTGGTGGTTTTTTTAGCTTTTTTTTTATGGTTTTTTGGGTGGTTTTTGGTTGGTTTTAGCTTTCGAAAGACCCAATGATCTCATCTAAAAGTCTCGTAACATCAAAGCGGATCACTAGAACATGAGAGACAAGTGAAAATACTTCTCATCATTACTTCGTGAGAGGGATGAAGAATCTCATGCTCACATGCTGCCCCTCATGTGGTTAGTACTGACATAAGTCAGAATGGCTGCACGAAAAAGAGCAAGGGATAGAAAATATACATAGGTTGATATGACTTTATCAAAGTTAACCAATAGGTTAGTTAGTGTACCGTACGGGACTCTGACGAGGTTGATTTCAAAGATTAAAGTGCCTAATCCTCTTCCTAAGGTATCTTGGATTATCCTCCAAGATTAAAGTGCATAGTTGACAAGGTTAACTTCTAGGATTAACATGCCAAGTTGCCTTCATGAGGTGATGCTTGGGTTGTCTCCCAAGATTAAAGAGCTAGGTTGACGAAGTTGACTTCTAGGACTAATGTGCCCAATTTTCTTCTTGGGGTGATGCTAAAATTATCTTCCAGGATGAAAGAGTGAGGCTGACTTCCAGGATTAGAGAGCCTAATTGATGAGGTTGACTTTCAGGATTCATGTTCCTAGTTAGTTTCCTAAAGATAATTGGTTGGTTAAAAACTTTATGCAATAGAGTTGCTTTTGGAGTTAGTAGTGTCCATAAGCGTGTTTTAAATCCTTGATTGACATTTTGAAAAAAATATTTTTCCTTTTCAATCAAAATTTAAAACGAAGAGAAAATTAATTGAGTGGAATAAATTTGGCCTTTTCCAAAAATACGGTAGAGGCACCTTTGAAAAGGTTGAATTTACCCCTTGTGCGAATCTAGCTTTTACTACCAAGGAGACATGGCTCCCTTAGGATTGCAATTTTATTAGTAGAAAAATTTTGGGAAGTAATATTAAGTGAATAAATGGATATGTGGTGATTGGTAGAGAAAATGAGGATAAAATGCCTAATTTTCATTTTATTGAGTGGGCTTGAAAATGCTACCCCGGAAGAGGGGCCGAGGAGGCCAAGCAAAGGGCACGAAAGTAGATAGGCCCAAAATGACTAGATGGCATGGCAGTTGAAAAATGAGTGAAAATTTGGAGGTTGGAAATGAAAAGCGATACAAGGTGACCTTTGGGGTTCTTTTTGAATTCTACTTTTGAACAGGATGCCTGATCTGATGCTTGAACATTTGATACGTAGGTACCTATCACTGACATAGAGAAAATAGCTTCGATCTCCTCTTAGTTCGAGATCTTATGATGGCCTAAGATACACTTGCCATGGTAAGTCCCTACATTCAAATTTATTTATGTATGCAAGTAATGTTATGCATGATAGTAATGATGTATGAATATGTATGTACAAATGAATGTGATTAGTCATTTGACATGTTTGTATGTATGTTTCATTTATTGATTCCTCTTATAGACATTCATGCACATGGAGCGAGATCATCTTGGGACCGAGATGAGTGATCAGATGATAGCTGAGGCTGAGGTGAATGTGCTCCGAAATCGATTAGTGGCTTCTGAGGCATCCCAAGGGGTATTGGAGGTGAGGGTCCAAGATTACAGAGATATTATATTGAGGTTTGGGGCCAAGATAGAGCTATTGATGAGGCTAAACGATAGAGTATGGAGATTAGGGACTCATTTCGTGGAGTAGAGAGGTGACGGTGCTAATACTAGCCACGGGATAGACCTCGTTAGGCCCACCTCCAAGAGTAAGTGGATGTCTCAGGCTCTTCATGAGGAGATGGCCTGAGAGTATTCTTCTTATTCCGCTCATGGAGAGGAGGATGATGAGGATGAGGAGGTTAATGATGGTAATGGTAGACGATGGAGATGATGGGACCCAGTACTAGGAGTAGTAGCTTGGATCCTCTTTTGCTTTTTTTCTTATTGCTTTGATGATATAGCTCGTACATTTGACACATCTGCATCTTTTATTTTGGGAACTTTGCAGCACTTTATGACTTTATATCAAAATTACTTTTTATAAAAGCATTATTCTACTGATGATGATCTTGTACTTTGCCGCTCAAAAGGGCTGGGTTGTTTGCTACCAAGGATGGCTAGATGAATGTTGGGAACTCACCAACCTAGACAAGAGCAATGAGGCTACTTTGTGATAGGAGAGAGCTAAGGAGAGACACATATGAAAGGAGGAGACCACTTTGATCCTTGTTGATACAACAAAGAGATGAAACATGACTCATCTTTATCTATGCTTTTGAGCTTTTATTATGATGAAAATTGGCTAGCTTTTTCTATGCATTGGAGCATATGCAACAATTAATTCAAAATGTCATGAATTAACTAATAGAAAGCATTACTTGCATTGTTAAACATTATGGCACACGAGCATTCAAAAATAAATGCACTAGTAATAATTCAGCAATAATGATCTTTTCATTGAATGACATCAATTCGGGTACAAAATTTCATGATAAAAGAAATCTAATGATCTAAGCCCTATTGCCAAAAAGCCTTTTGGTTTTTAGTTTGGCAGCTCACTATTTTCACTCTTTGTCCTAATTTTTACCCAAAACGCCACTTTCGAGTTTCAATTTGATAGACTAATTAGCAAAAGAATACCCTAATTTTTTCTCAACTATAAGAAGAGAGACAATTGATAGGCTTGGTACATAATTTATTTATTTTTTAAAGTGCTGCTTTTCACAATTTAGTTCTTTTCCTAAATATGATAACACTTTAGCTTGTCTTGATTAATTGGGTTTAGAAACTCGTATCGTCCATGTCCATTACTTTGACCGCTCCTTTGCTAAGGACCTTCTTAACCATGAATGGGCCTTCCAAGTTGGGTTTGAACTTCCCCCTAGCATCAACATTAGAGGGCTTCAACTACTTTACACCAACTCCCCCACTTTCAAGGGCTACCTCTAGTGCTTGACTTTACTGTTGTAAGCACTCGTCATGCGCTGCTAATACATCTGGTGATGATCTAGGCCTTTCAAGTGATGCTCATCGATCATGTTCAATTGCTCAAATCTGGCTTTTACCCATTGCAATTCTTTTAACATGGCATCCATGGTTACTGTGAGCATGAGATTTTGTACCAACTCGCGCATTCGATGATGATGGCTTTTGGGGATTTTATCCTTGAATCACACAATTTTTGAGTATCCATCTTCAAATGGGAGTCTTCCTCGTCTCTGAATTTAAAAGGATCATTTTTAATTAAATTATTTAATTTTTCTTTTTAAGTTAAAAAATTAATTAAAAATATAGAAACACTTGAAAACACAAAAAAAACCACGGTAAACCAAAATCAGGGCCTACCTCGCCAGAAATTGGCGAAGCTTGCCAAATTATGGAGAGGCTCGGTAGAATTTCTAGCGAGCCTCCTCGCCAATTTCTAGCGAGGACCGCTAGAATTTCTGGCGAGCCTTATTTACTGCCTTTTTTGGAATTTTGGGATTTTTCCTATAAATAGTCGGAGAATTTTCGATATTCATGACCGGAAATTTTCAGACGAAAATATAAATTTTAGGGTTGCATTGGATTTCGAGAATTAAACAACTATTTTTCAGGATTTCACTACATTTTTCATTACCTAAACAAAAGACGACGAGGACTACTTCTGGAGTCGAGCGGATATTTTCGAAGTAGATTTGCTCCACAAGGGTAAGCCTCTGACTTCCTAGAACTGCAAATTCCATGTTCATTGTCTGTTACTTCTTCTTTCTCTAATTAAAATTCCTGGAACTAGGACTTTTATTCTTATACTTTATTCTCAATGTTGTAATTTTCTCTCTTCATCTATAATTTCTTTATTAAATTGAGATACATGATGGAATACCCCCACGAAGGGAATAAAAATATATTCATGGATAACAGCCCCCACTATTTTACCATGCGAGCAATTTCATTAATAAAAATGATCAACCAACACGTTAATAAAATGAATCATTTTATTTTCAATAATAAATCCATTATCGCGATTTTTCAATAGGCCACACGTGTCTCGCCTAAACCCAAATCGAGCATATGTGCAATATTGTAATATACCCTGTGCTAACCTTTGGTGGATGCAAGTAGATTAGGATTATATGTATGCCTAGGATTTTATTTTCCTTTGGGTATCGCATTTTAATTATTTTTGGGAAATGTAATTAATAGATTAGGCGTGAGGTTGCATCCCCTGAGGTTTTGTAATTTTTAATCTTTATTTTTCCACATTTACTCTCCGCATTTATTTACTAATTTATGGATGGATATACTGCTTTCAAATATACGTGAATCATGCATAATAACTCAAAAATGACCTAAGTGTGAATATGCACAATTAAGAAATACGGTTTTCTATAGATGTAATATAATGTGATCCAATAAGAAATAAGTAACTTATTCCGAACCTGAATCTCTGTTATCTTAGTGGGTCGTTCCCTAGGCATTAAGCCTCACAAGACTCTAATTCCTGGAAAGAGCTAATCCAGGTGGCGACTCTACACTAAAAGATGGTGGATTCGGGTTTGACTGATCTAAAAAATGTTTTCGCTTTCTCGACCCAACTTTTCCCAAGTCCACGACCCGGTACCTTTTTAAACGCCCCAGTGGACTGCGCCTCTCATCTCTGCGCGCTCTTGGCCCATTTCTTCTTGTCGTCCACTCACAGTGGCGACTCTGTTGGGGATTTTTCTAAAAACTTATTTTTTTCAAAGATTTTAGATATTGGATTTGTGCCAAAAATTATTGATCACATTATTCTATTTTCTCTTCATTATGACATATTCATAATTTCGCATTACAATAGAAGGGATTAGCCCATAAGTCTAAGATATCCTATTACCGTGGAGCTTTCTCTTGTACTAATCTACCTCCTTGAGAAAAGATAGTACTTGAGTGGGTGGAGCACTTATTGCCATATCGCATGTTCCCTTGTTAGAACCCATTTGGGGAGAGGCTTGGAGTGTATTTTAGTGCAACAAGAACCTTGTAGATCAACAATCAATTTACAAACCTCATGTAAATAAGCCATAGGCATTTTCCCTAGGGTGTTACCCAGCGAACGACCATGCATTATATTTTCTTGCAAGTGCGCTCTTTAGTACCCCTATGGTCCTAAGATGAACCAAACTTAGGACAGAGACTAGCCAAAACCCTATGCGCGGGATTTGTATGGTTGGAAGTTTTGACGTTGCACGCTTTGTGGTGCGTACTTATTATTGTACATATATCATGCCAACCACGAATCTTAGTGCAGACATTTGAATGCACACACTCATCATCTTCACATGATAATCACACATACTTAGGATTAGTTGACACTTGATATAGTATCACCCTAGGTCAACATAAAACCACTTAGAAACATCACTTACCCCTTTTCAGTGAGATGTCCACTTGATATATGAATCTTAGCCCATACAGGGCGAACATACCTTTCTTTTACTCCGTAATGTCCACTTGACATCCGACACTTAGCCCATAAGGGGCAATAATATATCCTATACATCATCTTTGAGATGTCCACTCGATGTCCAACTTATAGCCCACACGGGGCAATCACACATGCCACATAGCCCAAATGGGGCAAAAACCTATCCAAACCATTTTTCCTACATCATGTGATGTCCCTGCTAACATCTGAACCTAAGCTCACACGGAGCAAACTCATTTCAAAAGCCTTACCAAATTCTCAAGGGTATATGCTTAATACCCAAATCATTCGCTCACACGGGGCAATGATTCGTACATCACCACAAATCCTCAAACAATGATAACCACAAGGGCATACAAAACTCCACCCTAATTGGGCAAAATAACAAAATCATTCATTAGATAGCTGCATACGGTAGTTGTTTCCATTTCATTAGGGTATGTAACACTACTTACTATTTGCCACTTTTCTACCTATGAGTTTAATAGTTTGTTTACAAGATTCGACCGTATATCAACGGCGCCAAAAACTTATTCACGTAAAATATAGGTGTTGTCAATACCCCTTATCAAAATAGAAAAATGATGATAGCTACAAGTATACAGTTGCGATGTAGTTTTAAAAGATATCGATCCCACAAGGAAGGATTAGCTCTAAAGATCGACAAGGAAGATAAAATAAAGAAAATAAAATAAGTTTGATATTTTGGGTAGGAAGGTTAGAATGAAGAATGAGTAAATATGGGTGCGAAAGATTAGAGAATCTAACTATATAGATTTTCCCTATGAAATAAGGATAGCAGAGAAAAATTGCAAGT
>CATIWQ010589047.1:0-16267 GCA_949673415.1 Euphorbia schlechtendalii
AACAAATCACGATCGCGAATGATTGTCGCGATCGTGAACTGCATTTTTCTTCAGAATTCTCCTTGTAACTTCATCGATCTTTGACAGCTTCGATCCTAAGCCAAATCTTTAAGTTGCATGAATCTTTTTTCACCTTTTTCATTCTTTTTTTCATAGAATTCCACTTTAGATCATTTTACTCCCAAGATTTACGTAGTATCTGCATTTGCATAAAAAATAACTACATACCACGTGAAATCTTTTTTATGAAGTATAAAAATGACTTAAACTATAGCATTTAGTGTATAAAATTAATATGATAATAAGTGTAATTATACACTTATCATACCTCCACACTTAACTTTTGCCTTGTCCTCAAGGTAAATTCAAAAGAAGTGTATAAATTGGTAAACAAGTTCGTACCTCATTTGGCGAGAGACTATTGCAGTGAGTACCACATTCAACGTTGCAAAAGATTTCAAGTAGAAGTTCAAAATTTCCCACAAATTAGTAATGTTCAATTTATATAGTTTAGTTGCATACCTTTCCACTTAATGGAGAGTCAACCGAATCGCATCTTCATATAAGCGTTATATGCATACTCGAATATTATCTTCTCTTAAGCATAGTATAAAGTATAAAATACACAGAAAGAACTCTTTGATTAATTTCTCTGAAGGCATTTTTAGGTAACCTAGGATGCTAAAACACTCTTAGTGGTTGCATTTTATGCTCCATACCACTTTCCCCTTTTTTCAGTGGTTGCATTTTATGTTTCATACCAATCTCTCATTTTTTTCTTTTAAGCATATGTTTTTGAAGTACTTTGTACTTTCCACCCATTTTTCGTGCTATGCTTTCTTTTCTTTTTCACTCAATGAATGGTTGTAGTTTCTGCTCCGTACCATTCCTCACCTTTTGAATAACTCGTTGATTATCCTCTCTTTCTTTTAATTTTTCTTTAATACCCTCATCCTTTATTGACCAATTTCAAAGTA
The DNA here is from genome assembly GCA_949673415.1 of Euphorbia schlechtendalii. Taxonomy (NCBI): domain Eukaryota; kingdom Viridiplantae; phylum Streptophyta; class Magnoliopsida; order Malpighiales; family Euphorbiaceae; genus Euphorbia; species Euphorbia schlechtendalii. Next base: position 978 of record CATIWQ010589047.1, read on the forward strand.
TTATCGCTATAGTTTCCTAACACTTTAAACACACTCAATACTTATAGGACTTATTCTAGATTTGCATATAAAACTCATAGTATAAATACCATTAGATATTACTCCACTTAAACTTATCGGAAGCAGTAAACTAAAATTATATAACTTATACTAATTCATGTTGCATCGAAATATATATCGAAACTTACATGGAATGTTGCTTTCGAATGTTACTCACCACTGATCCTTGCCAAATTGATAAATGTTGTGCACTAACATCAAACTTGTAAATACCTAAGACTCACAATAACCTTGGATAAATGTTAGTAAAGTATAAGAAATGATAATGTATAATTAACAAAAATATCAAGAAAAATTTTCAAATTCTTCGATTTTTTTATTTTATTAATTTTTTTTTGGATTTTACGGGATTTACAATTGCCCCTCCACACTAAAGAACACAATGTCCTCATTGTGAGAGATTTTATTGAAAATGAAAAACTAAACAAACAAATAACTAGTCTAAAAAATATGAAAAAGAAAAGTAAAGAAAAGAGAAAACCCGTTTGTTGTGAAGGAGAATCCAGGGCCCATGTTGCAATCATGAAGACTTGTCATGATTGTGACTTCCTTAATCACAGAAACAGTAGGTTTTGAAACACGATATTCACGAGTGCGAGATGTATGTCGCGTTCGTCATCTTCTTTAATTCTTCAAATTCTTCAAATTTTAGACTTTGTACCTAGAAAAACTTAGAAAAACAAACGTATTAAATATAATTGCCCGTTCTCTGGCAATTTGATCTCTATAATGCACTTGCCTTCCCCGGACTTGATTTTTAGAATGCACTTGCCTTCCCTAGCAATGGCGCCAAAAATTTGTTCGCCACCTTTCTACTGATAAGTTTAATAACTTTTTAGCAAAGAGTTTGGTTATATATTAAAGGTGCCAAAAACTTGTTCGTATAAAGTATAGGTGTAGTTTTGTTCAAGTTAGGAAACGGTGGATCATGCGTTGTTGATATGCAATAGAAGTAAAGGTATTTGGCATTTTTCCATGAAATGGCTTAGTTTTTGATGCCATTGCCTTGCAGCAGTGAATCATTCCTTCTTCAATGGCGTTCCTTGTTTAAGACCAGTTGCGCAAGGGATTTTGGAACATCACTTTGGTTCGCCATCGGTTGGTCAGTTTGGACATCGAGGAATAAGTTCGTATTTGAGGGGGTTCAACCAACAATTGATCACTTAAGCTTTTGTTTACATTTTTGTTAGTTTTACTTTAAATGTAATAAGCGCATTATTAGTAGCTCAGGGTTAGATTTATTTGTAAACCCGGACTTTTTACTCTCTTGTAACTGATGGGATATTCATCTTGAATATCTCATATTTATTTATAAAAGAGGAGTAGGTGTTTTGTAGGCAAGCGTATGCATCAACCTAGTTGAGACATATGCCCCGAAATTTTCACCTACTCCAACCTTTTTTCTTTTGGGGGGACACATTGTTCCCTCGAGGGTTTTCAAAAACAAAATAGTTTGAGTTTTGAACATGCAGCAGATATCTCTTAGTTAGGTTTTTATACACGTACAATTACATCCCTAAACTAATACATTACTATATACTAACAATCATTTAAAAGTTTTAAAAGTTCATGGAGGTAAATAGGTGTTTAGGGATAAGTTTCAGGGGGTTCCTAATGTATTAAGTCTAAAATATATAAAGAAAAATTGAGTTCATATAATCAAGGTCAAATGCATCATTGGCTCCCCCACTCTTACCACTTCCACTTATTGACCTTGACCATTCAAATTTAAATGAGTCAATAGCTCCTTCATCATTGCAAAAAGGACCTCGTAGCTCACTCATATTTTAAAAGTATATCACACAACTCCTTTCAACCAAGGCCATCTCGGAAAATTTTGGGGTCTTGAGCAAGAATTTAAATATGGGCCTTATAAGGTGAAAGTAAGTAAAATGAATTTTAACAACAAAATTTAATATTTCATTAATAACTTCAAGAAACATTGTCAAAATTAGACAAATACATTTTCTATTACATTGACAATTTTATCACTTAAATATTCTTGTCCTTCGAGCGTTTTTTGAAGCACATTCATTGATAAATTCTTCATAAGAAACTTTGTCCAAAATTGCATTCTCGATCACCATTCAACCTTTCCTGTGACATATAATTAAGCAAGTAAGATTTACGTAACTTTAATTTTGAAAAACTTCTTTCGGCACTTGCAACTATCACCAGAATCGTTAACAATATCCTATATGCAATAATTGCATTTGTAAAACAATCAAAACGCTTCAAAAATTTAAAATATCAAAAGCCCCCAACTTTTTGTTCTGCAAAAATTCTCGAAGTAGTTTCAACTCTATATACAAGTCATAACCATTGATATCACATTTATCATTTTAAGGGAATCTTCCAAATTGATACAACAAGACTTTAAAAACACATAATCTAGTGAATGTAACTTTTGAGAACAAAATAAAAAGCTAAACACATTTTAGTATTGTTCATATTGTTCAAACCTCTTACCAAGTGAGATAATTGCTTGATCAACAATGCAATAAAAGTATGTAGTCTCATAAAAATTCTTTTTCCTTTTAACTTTGCCTCTTTTGGAAAAATTTGGATCAATTTTCATTTCTATTGCAATTTTCTTAGCAACTTCAATAGCAGTAGAAAATCAATTTTCTCTATATTCTTTAAAAAATGAAATTAAATTTTTCACATCCTCAATAGCAACGGACACAAGCATATTTATCAATTGTAATTTTTAAGTAACCAAATTAACAACATATAACAAATCATACCAAATGATAATAGCCACAAAAAATTCAAAATCACCAAGCTCATTATTCGCTAAAGATTTAGTTTTGTTTCTTATCTTATAATCATTATGACTTTCGAAAACTAGGAGCAAAGCTTCTCTAAAATCTGCAATTTGAAATCTTATCGATTTCACACTATCTATACGACTCTCCCAATGAGTTCAAGACAATGATTTAGGAGTTAAGTCATTCATATAATTTTTTAAAATGTACCATCTTTTTGTTGAATACACAAAAATAGTATAAATGCATTGAATTATGCCAAAAAAATCTCTAGCTTTTCTAGATTTTGTAATCATATCACACAATATTAAATTAAGGCTATAACCACCACAAGGAGTATAAAAAGCTCTATGGTTCAAATCTAAAAGTTTTTTTTGCACTCCTTGATTTTTTTACTTCATATTTGACCCATTATCATAGCTTTGTCCATGCACATAATCTATATCAAGTTCAAGAACATCTAGTTCATGCAACAAAACATAAAAAAATCCTTTCCCGGTCGTGTAATTCACATTCAAAAATCCTAAAAAAGATTCATCTATGCTAATACAATTTAAAGAATCATCCACATATCTTAATATTAAAGACATTTTTTCTTGATGGCTAACAATAGGAGTACAATCAAGTATCACTTAAAAATATTTAGCCCTTTTTATTTTTTTAACAATTCTACATTTAATTGCACGTGCAAGTAAGAGAATCAACTCATTTTGAATATTGTGACCAAGATAATGAAAATGAATCTCATCATTAGTAACACGTCAGACATGCTCTTGCATAATAGGATAAAACTCAGCTAGCATTTCAATTAATCCTAAAAAATTTCCATTACTAATTAGATGCAATTTCTCATATGTACCACGAAATACTAAATTATGTTTTTCAAGAAACTTGACATTTGAAATGATTCTCAACGAAACATTTTTCCAATGCTCATTTTCTTTCTCAAGTTGCTTTTGGCAACTTTATCAACAGCTGTGTTCTTTTCAAGCCTTTCGGCGCAAATCATACCAATTAGATATGTTTTGAATATGCTCCATGCCAATTTCATGTTCTCTAATTCTAACACAAAGATGTACCCAATCACTAAAACCTTGATTTGCTAATTGACCTTTACCACAATCTTTATTTTTCTGGAATAATTTACAACAAAAACAAAATATTCGATCAAGTTCTTTTGAATAAAGAAGCCAATCTCAGTCACATTTTCCCAATTAGGAAGGACTCTAGTGTAAAATGAGGCAGAAAATTATCTTCCAATTTTATCTTTTACACCTTTAACAATAAACAAGTCACATTTACGACCTTTTACCGCTAATATTTTTAATCATTTCAGAATCAAAAGAATTCCAAATTCTTGGGGTCAAATATGTCAATATTATAGGAAATATTATCAGTCACGTCAACATTGACATCATGCACAATATTATAAGGCGAATTATCAAGGCCAGAGGCATTTTTCTCATTCTCATTCACATCAACATCTTGAAAACCATTTCTATCATTCAATTGAGCATTATCATCAATATTAACATCATTGGCATGAGCATTCTCATTACCATCATCTATTATGTTTTCATTTTCATGCAACACTTGCAATTCTTTGTTTAAAAATTTATGAACACTCCTCTTTGAGATTGAATTAGCACATCGATTTTTTTTCTTTTTACTTTTTTCCCAACCACATTCATACTTTCTAGACATAATTACAATCAATATAAAGATAGCAGTAAATGAAAGAACAATAAAACCTAAGTTTTCGAGTGTAATTTCCATTTTTGAGACATTTTCTTCTTTCCAAGATAAATAATCAACCAAATGCAATGAAACTAAACAAACAAACAAAAAAATGAAATAGAACAATTTAATTAAGTTTCTATCTATATTTATCAAACAAATTATAATTGATGTAATAAAACAAATTATAATATTGAAGCCAATGAATTAAATCACCTTTTGTAGGAAATGAAGAAATTCAAACTATTTAAGATAAATAAATATTTCATATAAGGGAGATATATAGAATTAAGAAAGATGATTAATAGATTACGGAAGAACATGGAGAGTAGAGAAATTATGGAAGAAATGCATAAACAAAATTGATAGGGAACATATGATAAATGATATATAATAGTATTAATTGGTTGCATGATTAATTTAAAATTTTAATTGTGATTTACGTGATCATTCATGATTATCTAAACGGGAAAATAAATTTATGAGATAAAGGGAGTTAATAGATTAATTGATATTTAATTAGAATAAAATAAAAAATCTCATTGTGCATATTAATTGACGGTTATTTTATTCCATATCGGTAAAAATACGCAATCATAAATATCTCATTTTAAATGAGGTTGGCGAGACCCATTAAAAAAAATTAAATACACGTTCGTCTTCTACCTTGGAAAGTTGGAAGCCATTGTTGTTTAGTTACAAATCTGATTTTTTTCACAGTAACAATTCAGGTCACCGGGAAACTTGGGGCCCTTCAGAATTTTGGGATCCTGAGTGATTGCTCACCCTGCTCTTATTAATGGCCGGCCCTACTTTCAACTCACTAAACCAATCTTCCCATAGTGAGTGTAACACACTCACGTTGACGTGTCGTTCATGCTTAAAATAAAGTAAAACTTTAAAAAAATCAACCCAATATTAACATGACGCATGCACTAAGTGTAAAAAATTCATCAAAATCCCTAACATAGTTACATTATATCCATTTCATTTTTCATATTTGCATGTATACCATGTTTTTCATCCATTCATTCTTCATCAATTTTTTTTTTTCTCAAAACCAAAACAAAACAAAAGTATTTTTCACAACACAGTTCAATGAAATATTTCTCATAACTTAAAGCACTTACTTTTATTTTATTTTCCACACTCAAAATACAAATATCTAATGGAAAAATTGAATGTTTTATTGAAAAAAATGAAAGTGAAATGAAAAGATTTTCGAAAACTCATAAATTTTCTAGGAAAATCATAAATGGGAAAATTCATGTTTTTCTTGGATTAAAAACAAAATCATGGAGTTATGTGTAATTACAAACAAATTTACTTTAAAACAAATGAAACCACCTGAAATACATACGAAATCACCAAGAAAACAAACAAAAATCTGGACAAAAATTTGAAGAAAAAAGAAAAAATTTAACAGATTAGTTTGAGCAAGAAGGAAAATTTTTGGACCACTCGTTGCAATGCGGTTTTCAATAATTTCCAGCCCTATATTCAACACTGTTTGAGGAAGTTTTGGGAAACTCTTAGTCAAATGAGAGGCCTTGGATTAGGTACGGTTTGGAACTCAATTGTGGATAAAAATATTTATACTAATCTTTCTTTGCAGCCACATCCTTCTAAGGCCCTAAAGATCACTCCGGTTAACTACGTCCCTCCTCCGCCGGGATGGATTAAAGTTAATAATGACGCTTTGTCTACTGGATCATCGGGGGAGTCAGGTTGTGGTGGTGTCTTTAGAGATCATCGATGTCATGTTATTAATTGTTTCTCCTTTCCAATCGCTGAAATTTTTTTATATATTGCGGAGTTATGGGCTACAATGCATGGAGTTGATGTTGCCTTTTCAAGAGGTTGTAAATCACTTATAGCTTGAAAGTGTTTCAGAATATGTTGTTTTTCTCTTTAAATCTCGAAGTATGTTAGTCCCTTGGTGTTTGAGATGCTCTTGGGAGGCTTGCCTCGCTCTCCTAGCTTACATGACCTTTGTTGTTTCACATGTTTTTCGAGTGGGGAATGGTATTGTGGATGCTCTTGCTGCCCATGGAAGACTTTGTGACGGTTATAGTAGTTGGAATCATATCCCAAATTTTTGTTCTATTTTGTTACCACATGACTTTAGTAGACGTTGTATATTTCGGTTTACTTGAACTTTTTATAATTTTTTTTCATCTTTAATAAAAGTAAGGGGAGTTTTTAGGAGTGGGGAAGGGTAACGTCCCCCCATGGTGTGGCCATCCTGTTTTTTTGCCCTACGGGTGGTGTTACGTAAGCAGTGGTTCACTGAGGGATGTATGTCAACCTCACTCATTTCTTCCTATCCTTAAACTTATTAATAAAAAAAAGGAAAGTTTGGTCAATACTCTCCCTTTTGGTCAACTCATGTCATGTCAGCTGCCGCATAAGACGACGGGAGTTATGTGGTGCTTGTTTTCAAAGATGAGGGAGTTACGAGGTTCTTTCCAAATGTAAGAGGGCAATAGGTAGAAGTGGTAAATGTGAGGGAGCCAATCGAAAGAAATGGGACATGGTGTTAGCTGTATGTCATAATAACATTTCAGTTTAGTTTAGTTTGACTATTCATTACTAATAGCACGTTTTCCATTTCTCTCATAGTTAAATTATTGGATTGCTTTCTACTAAAAGAAAATCATTAGACAGCTGTTGCATCACCTACTTAATTAGCATATACAGTAAGTGAAAAAGACTCAAATGCCTTTAATAAATTAACTTTTTCTTCTCATTTTCCTAATTTTTAATTCATATTTTGTTGGAAATGCCTAGTCTACCAGTAAGCGGGTTAATCGGGGTCAAAAGACCCGATTTAATTTGTGTAATTGGACTTAATTGGAGAATAAATATAAGTTTAAGGACCTTATTGTAAATATAAGGATTTATTTGCAATTGTTTTCTTCATAATGGCGAAAAAGAAATCTCCAATTCTTCTTTACTCTAAAATATGAGTTTGAGTTGATATATCAACTCTGTGTGATTCAACCTTGACTTAGCATACATGTCGCGACACGGAAAATGTATGGCATAAATCTTTTCTTATTAGTTTTATGTCAAATTCTAATCCTTTCAGCTATTCCTTCAAAACTACAAATTCTGCGAGCTATGATGCTTAATTAGTGAAGACAGAGGACTGGGTAACCTACCATGTTTTCTGAACTTTTCAATTTAATTTTAATCGATTTTTCACAAAAAAAAATTTCAATCGGAATTAGACTTCGAAATAAACACTTATACCACATACAAAATGTTATACATGTTCTAGGACATCCGGCACATGCGTCCAGTTGTTAACTTCGGCATTTGGTATAATACAACAAACATTGGATTACAAAAACAAAGGATCAAAACTCAATTAATCATATTTAAGTTATATATAAAAAATTGAACTCGTATTATTAAGAATTTTTTTTGTTTCTAATTTCTTGGATGAGAAGTCACATTATTCAACAATAAGCGTAAGCAACGACTGTACAAGTATTGTTGAATAATGTGACTTCTCATCCAAGAAAGGTTGTTAGTTTGTGGCGATTTTAATAAGGTCTTGAGTGGGACTGATCAGATGGGCAGAGAGGGACTAATCTCTAATTCAATGATGCAATTTCAAGAATTTGTTAATGATTGTGTTCTAGACAATGCTCCCTTACATGGTAGAGATTACACTTGGTCTAATAGTTTATCGTTTTCGAGAATTGACCGTGTATTAGTGAGCTGTACTTTATTGGATTTATGGCCAAGAATGCGGCTGATGACCGTCGACTCCATCCTCTCAGATCACTTCCCAATTATTTTTCAGTTTCATGCGATGCGCTGGGGCCGGGATAGGATTTTTCGATCATTGAATTGTTGGTGAGATAATGCAGATTTTTTGCCATTTTTGAAAGCGAAATGGAGTGACATTAGAACTCGGAATCCAAATAGGGACTTAGAGTACAAGTTGGGAAGATTGAGAAAGTTAATCCGTCCGTGGCATGATGCGAACTTTGGGGGGATTGATCGTCGCATTAAGTATTAGGAGAGACAGGTTCTTGACCTTACATCTAATTCGATTTCTCGGTCTATTGATGTGTCCATAGGCTCGGAATTACAAGTAGCGAAATCTGCGTTGAACGATCACTAACGCAGTTTGGAGAAGGTATGACATCAACAATCGAGGGTGACTTGGACAGTGTTAGGGGATAATAATACGGCATTCTTCCACCATATGGTGTCGACACATTGGAGGGGAAATAGAATCAACTAGTTGGAGATTGATGTGAACACCATACGCAATTTTTACTTAGACCTTTTTTCGAAATGAATCGATGTACCGTTTGATCTATGAGAATTGATATTTTGTACGATTAAGGAGACAAATGCAAGATTTCTCGTGGCTCCATTCTCAGGGGATGAAATAGCGGTGGCAGTTAGGTTGTATAATGAATGGAAGTCACCGGGACTGGATGGATTCAACTTCTACTTCTACAAGCGTTTTTGGGATGAGATGAAACCTAATGTTCTTGATATTTTCAATAGATCTCATGAAACTACTGAGCTACCCGATTCCATTAAAACATCATTCACAGTCTTGATTTCTAAAGTGTCGGGGTCATCGTTATTGAGTAACTATAGACCGATAACCCTTATTCATTGAATTTACAAAATTGTGTCAAAAGTCTTGGCAAACAAAGTACAACCACTTCCTTAGGATTTGATATCTAAGAATCATTTTGGGTTGATAAGAGGATGTAATATTCATGAATGTTCGTTTATTTCTTTGGAAATAGTTCACTCAACTCATCGTAGATGACAATCGGGTTTAGTACGATGTTCTGAACTTATTTCAGGATTGTATACTAACTATCATAAGAGTTCTATTATTAGCATTAATGTCTCTGATTCAATTGTTCTCTCTTGTGCGAAGAAATTAGGATGTAAGATTGACCGTTTCCCGATCACTTACCTAGGCTGCCCACTTAGTTCAAAATGAATTCCTACGTCCTTTTGGAATGTGTTGATTGATTAGTTTCAAAATCAGTTGTCTAGTTCGAACGGTTATTCCTTGTCTTATGTGGGTCAGCTAGTATTAGTTAAATTTGTCCTTATGTCTTTGCTACTTTACTTACTTTCATTGAATAAGTTACCATCTTCGATTAATTATAGACTTAATCAACCCATGAGAAATTTTGTCACAGGATGCGAACTCGAGGGGTGTTAGTAAAGTAAGTTGGGACACCATATCATTGCCAAAACATTTAGGTGATTTGTTTGTTTAAAGTTTAGCTGTGGTTAATTGTAGCTTGTTGATGAAATGGATTTGGAAAATGCGAGTGTCAGATCAGGATTCTTTTTGGTATGATATTTGTGTAAACCGTTATGGGCTTACATTGCGGTATTCAATAGAAATGATTGATGCATCTAGATTATCACATAATTGGTGAGACATTAATTCTTGTTGTTTAAAAAATAACACATATTGGGTTTTCTTTTCTTGTCATGTCCGAGTGGAGGTTGGGGATGGCCCTCTTTGTTAATTTTGGCATGACAATTGGACCGCGAATCAACCACTTAGTTCATTATTTCCTAATCTTTTTACTTGTGCAACATGAAATCATTCTTGGCAAGGGAGCAATGTGGTCTTATTTTGGTATTGCTACCCACATACGGCCATTTTGGAAACGTAGCCTCAGGATTTCAGCTTAGGAGAGATGTGAGTAACTACGAATTTGGATATTACAAAGCTGCCAACTGCAATTTAGGGGAAAGGATCTGGAAATGGGGTTGCTCATCTGAATACCATTCAGTTGGGAACTGGGGCAGGTTGGTTCATATGGGGGCTAGGTGAAAATAAATAGTATTAGACTTCTTCATTCACTAGGGGCTTTTACATGCGTTTGCTGAGACCACATAAGGACTTTATGTTGATTTGGGGAAACAAGTTTAATATCAAAGGTTTGATTCTTCGGGTGGCTTGTATTCCATGGTCGGTTGCCTATGAGAACTTTCCTATCTCACCGAAGATGTCAAGTGGTGATAGATGAGAAATGTCCATTTTGTGATAATACGAAAACTACCAATCATGCGCTATTTCATTATCATGGGTGTTATAGGGATTGGACCCAAGATTTTAGCTTATTCGATTATTCACTAACCATGTCATTGTCAGGTTATGATTTTTTTGAGTTGTAGCGGGTTCATTATACCCCGGGTGTAAATAGGGAATTTGGTACATCACTTTGATTTCCCATTGCTTGGACATTATGGAAGCGAAGGAACAAGTTCATTTTTTAAGATGTCTTGAGAACAAAGGACCACTTAATTTCATGTGTTTATTTTTGTTGGCTTATCTTCAAACATTTAGGGAGGAATTTGTGTTTTGTAGCCTCCGGTGTTTTTATTTCCCTACAAACACTATTAACTTGTAACTGAACTTGAACTCAACCGAGATCCAGAATCTTTTTTTTAATGAAAAGTGGGTAGGTGTTTTGTAGGCAAGCGTATGCATCAACCTAGTTGGGACATACGCCTCGAAATTTTCACCTGCCATAACCTTTTTCCTTTGGAGGGACTCGATGTTCCTCCGGGGTTTATAAAAAAAACAACTGTATAAGTATGTTGAAACCAATTTTTATATATTAATCTTGATGATTTTATCTATGTAAGGGAAAATTAAAGTGAGAGTTAATGAAATAAGTATGGTAAAGTAGACAAAATAGATAAATGAAATTGTTTAACTAGAAAGTTTGAAGCTAATTAAGCTCCCTATAAAAGCCTTTTCATGGAACCGTAACACAAATGATCATTTGACTTGAAGCTGGTAAAACATAGACATAGTTCATTATTTGTTAAAATTTATTTCAACAAATAGAATGGTAAATATTTAAACTCTCAACCTTTAGGTCCAATATAACCTTTAATTTCATGACATCATGAAATCATTTAAACTTAATCTAATAGTTTAAGCGCTAAAAACTTTTCTAAAATTCTTGAAACTTGTTCATGTGTGAAGCTTGAAGCGAGCAGAACATATATTCACTCTACCATTAGTTGAAAATCATTAACAAATGTAGGTGTTAGAATTCAACCCGTCAACCTCTAAGTCTAAGATGCACGTCACATCATTTGACCTTGTTGAAAAGTTTTGTTTAATTTACTTTTATTGAACCAAACTTAAAGATTGCTTATCAATCTACATTTAAATTTTTTGACAATGTAAAATATTAGGACAACAATCTATAACTCATTACAGTAGTTAGCTTTTAACTATAGTTAATTAGGTTTAGTAAGTTTAGTTTATGTAATCCCGTTGACCTAAGGAACCTAGTGTTTTTAGCTAACACTAGTTGGTGAGTAAAAATACACACCATAGTAAAATAGAAGTTAAAACTCAACCTCCTACAGTCTATACTTGCATACTAAGTGATTAAGTTACTCTGTTATAACGCATATGCTTTTAACCCTTTATTCCTAGATCACAATATTCCTTTTTATGCATTTTAGGATACTAAGATGATTTGGCGGTTAAATCCTAAAAAAATAATTATGTGATCCATGGGAAAAACTGTCAATACTTGATGATGGTATGTAAATGCTAAAGTTCAAGAACAACGAACTATCACTTCGCATTTAAGAAAGAATCGTGTCATTCTACTACTACTACTACTACCGGTACTTCAAACATATAAGAGAATGCCACGTAGCAGTATACTCCATATCTCGCAAGATTTAATAAGATTGAACATCGAGACTTGGTGAGAAATTCATTCAATGGTTTAATCTTGTAGAAGATTCCTAAGTGCCAAATCTTTGCTAAAGCAAATCCTCATTTAGATCTTCTCATAAATAGATCACTTCAGTTGTAAATTATCAGATCTTTAAGAAGAATCAACTTTCTATAGGTTTTTTCTTCATTCTTTTTAATACACTGAGTGATAGTTGTTTGAGAAGGGCACTCAATCTGTTAGAGGTTTAGATAACTTAGAAGGTACTCATTGTAAATTTACTAGTTGTGAAGGCTTATGCGCCCAGTTAAAGTAGTGATAAGATAGTGGATTAAAGCTCACAGAAGAAATCAAGGGATTAGACGTAGGCAAAAGGCTAACCAAGGATATAAGCTCTCTATTTGATTCTCTAAACTTCTATCTTTGATTATTACTTAACAAGTATTTATATAGCACACATCATTTTCATTTCTGCGTAATTTTGCTAAGTGTTTTATTAGTTAGGTTTATTGATGGAGCCTAATGAAGGACTCCCAAGCATGAACACTCGCTTTGTGAACATCATCAATGAGCTGAAGAGGCTTCAAAAGATTTATACCAAGGAGGAACTAGTCAAGATGATCTTGAGAAGTCTCACCAATGTGTGAGACGCAAAGAAAAGAACGATTGAGGAAGTTAATGATCTAAAGACATATAAGTTTGATGAACTAATAGAAACATTACTCAATTAAGAGATGTCCTTGCATAAGTTCGATGAAGAAAGAAAGAAGAAAAAAAGGCAAAAAATAGGAATCTAAGGGAATTGTTTTCAAAGCCAATTCTTCCAGTGAAGAGCTTGATGATGACTCTAATGAAAATATGGCAGTGCTGGCTAGAAGATTCAAGCACTACATGAAAAAATATGATAAGTTTCGAAAGAAATTTTCTAAACGAAAGCCAAGAAATGAAAGAGATGAGAAAGGAATGAATGAATGGAATAAAAATACCAATTGCTTTAGTTATGGAGAAAAAAACATACATGCAGTCCAGTTGTATCGAAGTAAAGAAAGATGAAATTCAAGAAGTTTGGTAAGAAGAAATAGCATATGTTGCTACTTGGAGCGACTGTGAGTCTGCAAATTCATATTCTAATGAAGATGCGATTGATTCTACCAAAATTTGTCTTATGGTAATTGATGATAAGCTTGACCATAATTCATCAAGTACTTCAAAATAAAATAGTGCTATTGACCAAGATGTTGAGAAGGATAAAGAGGATAATGACAACGATGTAAAAACTCAACCACCATTATCTTTTGCTGAAATCATTGAGGTACTCTAGATGTAATTAGGTTGGTAAAAAATTTTTTTTCAGAAAGCTTAACAACCCAAATTATGGCAAGTTTCACGATGTGCAGATGCAATGGATTGTGCAATTTGTAAACATTGAAGTGCATGAATTTTTTTGTCATGCTTTTTGAGAAAAATCTCTTGCATAATTGGATTGAAAATAAATATATTAAGATGCTTTGGAATGCATCAATTCCGTCTTCACATTTGTTAGCATATTGGTGTGTGGGTTATGTAGCTACACACAATACTCTTACAAGGTGATAAGTGTATAATTACACTTATTATCAATATAATTTTACACATTAAACACTATAGTTTAAGTCATTTTTATACTTCATATAAACGATTTCACATGGTATGTAGTTGTTTTTGGTGCAAATGCAGATACTAGGTAAATCTTAGGAGTAAAATGATCTAAAGTGGAATTTTATGTAAAAAGAGTGAAAAAAGGTGCGAAAAGATGCGTGGAACATAAAGATTTGGCTTAAGATCGAAGCTGTCGAAGATCAGTGAAGTTACAAGAAGAATTCTGAAGAAAAACACAATTCATTGTCGTGACAACAATTCACGGTCATGACTTGATACACTTCGGAAACAGAAAATTGTCAAACAAAGATTCACGGTCGCGACTTAGACGGTTTTTTGGTCAAATCATCTTAACTACCAACTGCCAGATAAGAATGATCAACATAACCTACCAATGAAAAGACACTTATCAGAAGTCAACCAATCATGAAAAGGTACCTATCCATTGTGGATAAGATTGAAGCTTCTCAACCAATCACAATGAAGTGATGCAATCATTTGTCAATGGACACAACTCTTCGTATGGATAGACGCAACCCTTCGAACTCTATAAATTGGGTTCCAAGCCTTACAAATTTCATGCATGGTGGCCTTGGAATTACAAAAAGTGAGAGATATAGTGTGTGCGTAGATAGAGAGTGAAATTATCTAGTTTTTGCTACATTAATAAGTGTTGGCCCAAAAATGTTTAAGTGATTCGAATCCTTGTTTCGATCACTAGATTTTGCTACATATTAGTGTACTTGCAAATCACTTATCAATAAAAGTTTTCGTTCTTCAACATTCGTTTGTTCGATATTCACAAAGAATAGCATCCTAGAGGAGGTTCTGTACGGGTCAAGACCAAATTCAAAGCTGACGCAGGAATAACAGGAATTGAAGACTCCCACTAAAGAGTGAATACGGTTTGATAAACTTTAGCTTTCACTTGCATACCTTACAACTTTGCTTTGCTTTCTTCTTATACTTTCTATTTCAAAGTTTATGATATGTCTATGTGTCATATATCATAATGCGTATTTTGTGTTGAGTCTTTTATATTAATCAAATTATATGCCTTTGAGTTAACTTTAAGAGTAGTTTTAGGGTTAACGAGATTGTGTATAGTCACTGGATCTATGATTTTAACGCTGTTTAGTGAGCCAACATTTTTGGAATGGTAACTTGCTAAATATGGCTATGTGACAGCGACCCGTACTAAGCATAGTAATATTGTTGTCCAGGTTTATATAACCATCTTAATTCGTTTGGACTAGATTTAGAAAAGTCATTTCATGTGTTGCTCTGCGGTGAATAATTGAATATCTGAGTGTCTAGAACTGAATCTATTAAAGTAGTCTAGTGTATGTAATATCTTTAATGATTTTGC
>CATIWQ010589116.1:0-17996 GCA_949673415.1 Euphorbia schlechtendalii
CCACTCAAGCCTAAAGTCAACATTGCAACAAAAGCCTCCTACAACGGAGCGGTTCTCGGGACATCCTCGAATTTCTATTAAACTTACTTATTCCTCATGTTTTAATTTTTGATTGAAGGGGCAAAAATTTTTACTTCACATAAACTCAATCAAAAAATTAAAACATTCATCATAAAATTTACTAACATTATCTTTTCTCTGATTTGTTACAGGAAGCAGGTCAAAACACAACCGAAGAAGGAAACGATTATCTCAATGATTGAAGAATGAAATAGTCTCAATCGAAGAATGAAACGGTTACCGAACACAACAGGGACGCCGCAGAAAGAAATGGTCGACCCGCCCACAAGGGGCATCAAACACCTAAGGGATTCTGAAGAAGGAGATGAACAACCCTATGAAGACACAGCGCCAGAAAGGAAGGCCTATGTCATCACCAATTTCGAATGAGAAGTCGCTAGCTGCACCAGTCAGGTATATTCTCAATCCCTCCGCTCTTTTCATGTGATAATACTGGTTATACAACCAGCAATTATCACACGAGAGGCAGCTGTGAGCACGGGATTTTGTACCAGCTCGCGCGTTCAATGATGATGGTTTTTCGAGATTTTATCCTCGAATCACACGATTTTCGACCATCCGATGATCTTCAAATGGGAGTATTCCACGTCGTAGTAAGAAAAAATAATAATAAATAAATATATACTTAAAATATTAAAAAAATGAAGAAGATGCAATCACGCGTGGAGGGAGCCTCGCGCGGAGGCAGCCTCGCGCGTGAGACGGCCTCGCACGAGACACCCTCGCACGCGAGGACACTCACGAGCGAGGCGTCCTTGGGCGCGAGGCACCCGGTGCCTTTTCTTCCTTTTTTAAACACCCCGGTGGACCACACCTCTCATCCCGCGTGCTCTCAGCCCACCGCTCCGTGTCGTGCACTCACAACAGGGTGATCCTCTCCTGCTCCTCTTTCTCGTGGATTGGCCATAGCAGTGTGTTGAATTGAATCTGAGTCTGAACCTGAGTCCTCACTTGAGTCAATGTACGGAAGCCCCTCCAGATTGGCCACAATTGGGGAAACGCGGACCAGGCGGTGAGCAGGACTCTTCCAAACCCCTTTGATACACGAGTAGAATATTAAACCGTGCATGTAAGATTCGTTATATGATTCATGATGCAGGTAATGCATGAGATTTTTAATGTTATGGCTGCATTCACAAGGGGTTAGTATGTCATGATTTGATATAACATGTATGTCAATCCATTTGAAACAAACAGGTTAGTCGTTAGGTAAAAATGAAAATATGCGGAAATGAAAATACAACAATGGGGGTTGGATTTGAGATTTGTACAATGTCGGTGTGACATCGTAATATGAGTGGTTTAAGTGAGGTGACTAAGCTACCTATGTGGTAATAAGTCAGTGGTTTGAGGTTTTGTACTCTGGCTAGGTCTCATGGAATGATGAGGTCAAAATTGTTTCGGGTAAGCGATGTGACATACCCTAATAAAATGAAAATAACTACCGTATGTAGTTACCTAATGAATGATTTGGTTATTTCGCCCAATTAGGATGGAGTTTTTGGATACCTGTGTGATCATCACTATTTGAGGGTATGTGGTGATACATGAATTATTAACCACGTGTGGGAGAATGATTCGGGTGTGAAGCATATACCCTTGAAGATTTGGTAAGTAGGTTCACCTCGTGTGGACTTATGACATCAACTGGGATATCCTTTAATGTAGGAAAAATGGTTTTGGGTAGGTATTTGCCACATTTGGGCTTTTGGTGTGTGTGATTGCCCCAGAAAGGCTGTGAGTTTGATGTCAAGTGAACATCTCAAAGATGATGTGTAGGATATATTATTCCCCCTTATGGGCTAAGTGTCGGATGTCAAGTGGACATCACATAGTAAAATGAATGTATGTTTGCCATGTGCAGGCCACTAGCGGGATGTCAAGTGGACATCTCGCTAAAAAAGTGGTAAGTGATGTCCCTAAGTGGTTTTATGTTATCCTAGGGTGACACGATCTATAGTGTCAACTTTGTCTAAGTGTATGTGGTATGATGATAACGTGATATGAACATTTACTATCATGAGTGTGTGCATTCAAGTGTCTGCACAAAAATTCATGGTTAGGATGACATTTGTATAATGACAAATTGAAAGCAGTATACACATAGCACATAGCATGCAACATCCAAACTTCCAACCATAAAACTCCCATGTGTAGGGTTTTTGGTTAGTCTCTATCCTAAGTTTGGTTCATCTTAGTATCGCAAGGATACTAAGGAGTGCACTTGTAGGAAAATATAATGCATGGTTGCGTGTTTGGGTAACACCCTAGGAAAATGCCTATGGTTTATTTACATGAGGGTTATAAATGGGTTGTTGATGTAGAAAGTTCTTGTTGCACTAAAATAAACTCCAAGCCTCTAATGAGGGAGGTACATCTGATATGGCAACAAGTGCTCCACCCGCTCAAGTACTATCTTTTCTCATGGAGGCAGCTTATTACAAGAGAAAGTTTCGCGGTAATAGGGGTACCTTAGACTTAGGGCTAATCCCTTCTACGACAATGCGTTATTATGAATATGTCATAATTAAGAGAAAACGGAATAATGTGATCAATGATTTTCGGCACTTATCCAAAATCTAAAATCTTTGAAAAAATAAGTTTTTAGAAAAAAAATCCCTAGTGAAGTCACCACTGTGAGCGGACGACACGGAGAGGTGGGCCGAGAGCGCGCGGAAGATGAGAGGCACAGTCCACCGAGGTGTTTGAAAGATAAAGCATCGAGTCGAGGACCCAAAAAAAGGTTGAAGAGAGAAGACGAAAAACATTTTTAGATTTGGTCAAACCCGAATCTGCCGTCTCTTAGTGTGGAGTTGCCACTTGGATTAGCTCTTTCCAAGAATTAGAGTCTTGTGAGGCTTAACGTCCGGGGGACGGCCCACCAAGACATAGAGATTCTGGTCCGGGATAAGTTACTTATTTCTTATGTGATCACATTATATTACATCTACAGAAAACTGTATTTTCTTAGTTATGCATATTCGCACTTAGGTCATTTTTAGACTTTATATGCATGATTCACGCATTGCAATATAATAAACCATCCACAAAGCGGAATAATAAACCATCCACAAAGCAGTAAATAAATGCGGAAAGTAAATGCGGAAAATAAAAATTACAAGGCTTCCAAAAATCGAGGGATGCAACCGCCCGCTAACCTATTAAGTACATTTTCCGTAAAAAAATTGAAATTGCGATACTCGAAGGAAAAGTAAAATCCTAAACGCACATCTAACCTGCATCCACAAAGGTTAGCATGGGGGATATCACATATGTTTGATTTGATTTTAGCGAGGCCCGTGTGGCCTAATTAAAACATCGATGATTTAAAGTTGTTAATTTAAATAAAAATTGGTTCATTTTTATTTACATATATGTTGTTTAATTCTATTAGTGAAAATGACCGCATGGAAAAAGGCGAGGTCTGTTATCCGGGAATTGTTTTATTCCCTTTGTGGGGGTATTCTAACGTAAAAGAATAAAAAGAAATAAAGATGAAGAAGAATTACAACATTTACAATAATAAGGAATAAAAATAATTCCTAGGTCCACAAATAAATAATAAAAGAAAGAAAGAAAGAGATGAAGCAGATAAAAGCATGGAATCCGCAGTTCTAGGAACTCAGAGGCTTACCCTTGCGGTATAAATCCACTTCAGCGTATCCGTTCGATCCTCGGGAGCGTTCCTCGTTCGTTTTGGTTTAATTGTGTTTGGTTGGAAAATAAAGTGTTTATTTATCCAAAAGATAATTAGACTCGGGTTCTAAATTTGTTTTAGACCCGGGAATATCTGAGGATTTTTAAGAAAAAGTAGATGAAGAGAAGTTTGATTTTAAGATGAAGAAATTTGGTATCCAAAAGTCTTTTGGATCCAAGAAAAATGTTAGATGAAAAGAAAATATTTGTTGTATTTTTTTTATCTGAAAGAGAGAATTTTTCTCTGAATTTTTGAGCCCCCCTCAATCCAAAAAGATCCGAATATTTATAGAAAAATCCTTGAAAATCCAAAAAAGGTAAAAAAGTTTGGCGGGGTCTCCAAATGGTTTGGCGAGCTCGCCACACAACCTGGCGAGCCTCTCCAGGGACTTGGTGAGGTACGCCAGGTCTCTGGTGAGCCTTGCCAAGGTCTTGCAAGGTACGCCAGGTCCCTAGCAAGCCTCGCCAGGCCTTTGGCGATGTTCGCCAGGTCCTTGGCGAGGTTCGCTAAACCCCTGGTAGACTCCGGATCCCGTTTTTGACTGCGTTTTCGAATTTTTTTGTGTATTTTTATATTTTTAGTTAATTTCTGAATTAAAGTCCTTTTAAATTCAGCGACGAGGAAGACTCCCATTTGAAGATCGTCGGACGGTCGAAAATCATGTGATTCGAGGATAAATATCCCAAAAAAGTCATCATCATTGAACGAGCTAGCTGGTACAAAATCTCAGGCTCACACTTCCTCTGTAAATTCTCCTCCTTCAAATACTGTAAATTCCCCTATCATTATACATTCTTCTCCTGTTAATAACCAAACTTCACCAGTAAATATCTCTTCTTCCCCTACCAAGATTCTTTCTCTCCCAACTCTTCTCCAGTAAATAATACTCAAACATCTAAATCTTCTCTTCCCAAAACACAAACCCAAACACAAATACAAACCCGAACATAAACACATATATGTACAGCTATGATACCTTCTATTCCACTCAAAAAACCAAAACTATTAACCCTACTTCTTAAACTGTACATACCTCTAAACCTACCCCTTATTCAAACCCATCCTCTACCCCTCTAACCCCTTTAGTTAGGGAAGTTCCTAATGCTAAGAACTCCGCATAGCAAGGAAATGAAAGTGATCAAAGTACCAAGGAAAATTTTATAGCCCGTGAAGTACCTGAACCTAGTAGAGAGCCAGTCCATGAGGACATGGCTAATGCATCCATCTTAGCTCAGATTAGAGAGTTGGTAAGGAAGAAATTCCCAGCGAGCAGTTAGCAATTTGCTACTATCTCAAGAATTGACGGGCTTGTCTTCCAAACCCATGGACTAATTGCCTGAGTTCGAAGAACACATAAGCTTACCTACTGAATCTATCTAATTCAAGGAGTTTGAAAAGATTTAGCGTAGTTTGTTTGTCATTCGAAATCACTTGGCAAAATAGAGCGCCAAGAGTTTGTAGATAAGATGGCTTAGATCCTAACTGGATTATCAGAGTCTGCAGCCTAGCTTGGGGCAATAATCTCTTCTATCCCCACGTTTACAACATTAGCTAATGTTGTTGCAGTAAAGATAAAGGGTAGCATGGATGTTGTTACTCAGCGGCTAAGCTCCTTGAGTTCCAACATGGAAACTCAAGTGACACAGCTCCATAAAGCTCAGTGAGGAACAAGCTAAAATAAAGAGGAGAACCGATCGCAAAATGGAAAATATGCTCAAAGAAATCGAAACTACTAAGGATGTAGGCCACAACATGGCAAATGTTTTGGAGACCATGTCTAAGTTCTTGATGAATCATGATAAAAAACAAGATTAGATGGTGAAGCTGCTGACGGACATATCTTCCAAGGTGGATAAGAAACCTGTGCAAAATCTCGACTCTCTCCATTCAAAGATTAACAATATCAGCAAAGAAGTCAACGAGAACATAGATGCTAAGATCTCCTCTTCTCAAAAATTCCTAATCACTTCAATGGGGAAGATCTTTCCTGAGATGCCTACTCCAAGCCTTCCACCTACAGAATTACTTTGTTCTAAAACTGGTATGACTATTCACTCCAAGATGAATATCATCAAAACCAAGGTGGAAGACCTGCAGAAGAACATTGGGACTCTGGTCAAGACTGGTGAATTGGACACTAAAGACGTTGATTACATAGCTCGATGTATGTTATCAATTGGACCTAAGATTCTTGATATGGAAGCGCAACTGAAGATCGCACTATCTGCAGTAGATTTCAGAGCTTTGCTTCAATGCTTTCAATAGTTTGCTTGTCAAGGATTTAATCATATTGCGCACCTTTCCAGATATCACCATCTCTTTCTCAATGAACTTATGATAAGGAGTTTTTAACTTCTAAAGGAGCAAGATATATCCTCGAAGATAATTGGCCAGCAAGAGGACTTCCAAGCTACCCTTAATGCCTTTAATACCTGCCTGGAACAAATTGTGAAGGGTCAGATATCAAAGGGGGAGAAGGTAGCTGAAGATGCTCTCTAAAAGGTAAACCTCAATAAGGGATCTCTTCCTAGGCGACCTCAGTATCCTCCTTCTACTCCTCATTATTAGCAACCTCAAATGCCAAACCAAGATAAGACTAAACCCTCTTATTCCTCTTCCAAGTGTAGAAAATAAAGCCTTGTACCTAGTAGTAGTAGATTGTAGACTTGTAATAGATCTTAGAACTTTAATCTTAGTTCAGGACATAAATTATGTACTGTCTAAGTAATTTTGATTAATAAAAATTACAAGTTCTCATCTCAAGTTAAGATCTTCTTAACTTTAATTATTTTAAGATGTATGAATGTTTCTGCTATGTATTGATAATATGATGCAGGAACTCATATAAAGAGACTAACCTTTAAAAAAAAGCTAAAGTAAAGTCTCAAAATGAAGAAAAATCCTCTAAGTATGGGGGAGCAAAGCTGCTTGAAGAAGACTAACTCAGTATGGGGGAGTTCCAGTTGACTAAGGGAAGTCACTCAGCATAAGGGAGTCTTACATCACTTTCTAGGTATTTCTGATATCTCTAAACTATCTTATTCAATTAACTTCTTCTACTACCTAGTTTTATATCTGTCTAAAATGGGGGAGATTGTAAAACCCAAGTTAATAGTACTTCATAGTACATAAACATTTTGGAAATAGCAAACTGTCTAGGATAGGGAAATTAATTGAAAACTAAGTATACTCTTAATTAATGAAGCTGACTTGAGTTTGTTTAAGGAAAAACAACTCAATTTGCTGAGTAATTAATTAAGTTACGGGTTAGAGTAGGAAAAACTGAGTATGTGTTGAGTACTACATAGTTTAGAAAGATATCAACTCATTTGTGCTAAGTTAGCTTTTATAAATTAAAAGCTGCAATGATTGACACTTAGAGAATTTAATAACACTTGTGCCGCTAAAGTGCTCTATGAGAAATAGAATATTCTCTAGACACCTTTCAGGTTAAAAAGCGCTGAAATTAAAGAAGATTTCTAATGATCCTCATAAGATAAAAGGTGTCAGTATGGAATATTGGAGATTCCTCACTAAATTCCAAAGCAAAAGGAATTCTATGGCATGCACCATTTCTCAATGTCTTCGCGCGCCTCTGCAAGCATCAACAATATTAACCAATCTCAAGATTCCACGTTGCATTTGGCTCGCCTCTCTATCATATTATTTTGCTTGAAGACAAATGAGATTTTGTCAACAGAATTTTATCTCGCCACAACGTTCAAATTTCTATCTCTAAAAGTCCTGGAATCTGTCTCCAATGGGAAGATTCGAAAGATATGAAGAGAAGAGAAATTGAAGAACTGCAAGGACAAAAAGTTTACAACGGCTACTTCGCAAAGCTTCAAGTATAAATAGAATACTAAAGCAGATGTTTAAACTTGGGGAATCACCTTGAATTTTTTTAAGAGCTGAACCTCTACGCAAATACTCCCAACTTCAAGAAATTCCAAATTCAAGTAATCAGCAAACATCCACTGTCAATCTATTTGTAATAGAGAGAATCATGCTTAGATTTAACAATGTAAGGATTCAACAATTTATAAGTTGAATTCGGTTTAAAGGAATGAATACTAGTGCATTTAAGCTCGGAAAGGGAATCCTGGACTGGAAATAGGCTCGAGGCTAAACCAGGATAAAACCAAGTGTTGAAGTTCTAAACTTTCGCTTTTACTTTTATCACGTTCAAACTCATTCATCATTCTTTCTTTACTTATCATTTTGCTTGAAAAAAACCAATCCATGCTGAGTAGAGTACTCAGCAAGCAATTGAAGATAAAATGTCCAGCGAAGCTGAGCAGTTTATAAATTTTTAGACCCGCTCAGCACAGCATCACTTAACATGCATTTAAAAACTAAATTTGGTTTAAATATTTTATAAATCTAAAAAGTAACCAAGAAACGCATTCACCCCCTCTCTACGATTGTTTATAAGTTGTCTAAGGACCAACACTAAATTTTCTAATTTGATGTGATTCAAGTTTTAAAATGGTATTGATGCTGAAAAAAAGGAATAATCAACCGTTAAAAGGTGTCAATACGGATGTTGGCGCGTAGTCACTAAATTAAAGTTAAAAAGGAATCAACTAACAGGCGTCGTTTTTCCAACATCGTTGCACCACTACATTATCAGCAAAAGAGCCAATCTCAAATCTCCACATTGCATCTCGCGCATTCTCTACAAGAAGATATGTTTTGAGGAATTAACTCTTAATGAGAAATTAATCAACTGGTTAATATCAAACCTCAACAGACAAATATGTTATCTCTAAATGTCTTTAAATCTATCTTAAATGGGAAGAAGTTGAAGTAGTGAAGTGAAAGAGATTTTGGATCTCAAGTCAAGATAATAAATTGTAATGGTTACTTCCAGGAATCTACAACTATAAATAGAGACAGTAGCAAACATTTACAACTTAGTGAATCACTTGAATTTCCAAAGAGCTAAAACTCTGTTCAAGCAATCACAGCCTTCGAAATTACCTCAAGCTCATCTCAAAGCAAACATCTAATTCATAATTTTTTAGAATAGAGAGAAATAAATTAGACTTAGAATCTAGCTAAGTTATTCGCTATAAAAGAACTAACATTTTTAAGTTGAGTTCTTATTCTTGCTTTCATTTCAAAATTGAGTAATTGCTATTTGAGAAAGGTATTCAAATTGTACGAGTGGTAGTTAGCTTTGAAGGTACTTGCTATAATCCATCTACCCAATGTCAAAGGCTTCTTCGCCTGGTTAAAGGAGTTAAACAATAGTAGATTTTTGCTCAAAAAAGAATCCAAGGATTGGAAGTAGGCTAGGGGTCGAATCGGGATATAATATCAGGTGTAAAGTTCCTTTACCTTATCTTTTTCCTTTGCCAACTTTTTCTCAAACATAAGCATCATTCTCTCTATCTTATTTTGCTTGTAAAACCAACCTGGGTTGAGTAAGATTTTACTCAAATAAACTTTGATCAAATCAAATTTAGCCTGCGTTGAGTGGTTTACGGTGTTTTATCCATAAGTTTGCACACATCATTTTTATACTCAGTATACATTAACTTAACTTGGCAAAGATTTTGAAACTCTAAAGATAATAAGTCAATCGGCATTAACCTCCCTTCTAACCGATTCTATAAGTTATAAGGGTCAATAGACTTTAAGTTAGGGATTAGACAAGAGTCAAAAAGAGCCGAATTGTCATTCTTTCTACTCAAAAATCCGAAATTAAGAAAATCACATTTCACGGAAAGCAAGATTTTTCATTCCTGACTGAAAAGTAAAAAAATTAACTTCTGGTCAAACTTGCGTAAATGAGTTATAGCCTAATTACTAGGGTGATAGATGAGCCCACTCCCACTAACCCTCTAGGATAATATAAGCCAACTCTTCTACTATGACTATTATGAAACCCTAGAATTCTATAAGAATTCATTGAATGTCAGGCATGGTAAATGGGCATGTGCCCATTTACACTCCTCTATATAAAGGTGCACTTTGCTCCATTCAAGGGAGGATATGAAATATCTCTTAAAAAACTCAAATTTTGAGCTTAAGTTCTTGCATCTTCAAGCCTCAAAATTTATCCATTCAAGGTTCTAAGCAACTTGAGATCAATTCCATCACATCCTCTGATTTAAACTCGAAAAAATTCTTAAAAATCTCAAAATCACTCTCTACAAGTTTTTAGCCATAAACTTGCTAGATCTCTAGTCTCTACTAAATTCTCAATTTTCGACAAATTCGATCCTAACCTTCTCTCAAGTCATCCTAGATAAAACGAAAAGGTAACTGAGGGTTATTGGCTTCCAACCCTCTTTTTTATTTCATTTTTTAATATCATATTTTCATTTGTTGGGGGTAAAGATTCGATTGGGTTTGTTTAATCATTACTTTTTCTGATAAAATGTTTTATTATGTGTATATGAGATTGCATGTAAAGATAGGTAATCCCAAATAAGAGAAACTCCACCCGGATTTTATGAAAAATCCTAAGTAATGCTGCCACTCTGTTGGATTTTATATTGCAAAATGTCATTTTATTACGCCATCGTATTGCCTAAATTATCACATACAATAGAATTTCAAAAGTTTTGAATGAAATAGTAGTTATCATGTCCGAATGCATAATTTTTACTTTTTCGGTAAAAAGTTCCACTTTGGATCAATATACCACAATTCCCTGTGGAGCTGAACCAAGTGGTGACTTTTTCTTGTATACATGATGTATTAACTTTCTTTTATATTCACTTTAGACTCATAAGAAAAAATGACTTTTCTTATGTTTAATTTGAGTATTCTTTATTAAAATAATCACATCTTTGAACTAAATATATAGGTACAATCTCTTTTATGAAAATTATTAAAACGTAAATGTTTTCTACATTCACACCGAGTGAAAAAGGGCATCTTCGTGCCTTGCGCACCATAACTTGATGACCCATCAAAATTCACGCCCGCTTGCATCCGGTGAGATTCCTCAGCTCTGATTACGCTTCCACCGCGCAGCATTTTTTCTTCAAAACAATATCATGTAACAAATTAGACAATAATAATGATAAAACTGTCATATTATATAAAAGTCCCTAATTATGGTGTGCTAGTTAGTTGATTTAGTTAACTTAGTGTGTTTTACAAGAGAAGTGTATAAAAAAAATTAGACTAACATATATTTAACCACCAAGCAGATGAATGATGTCATCACCTTCTTAGAAAAATTAAGAAGTGTGGGGTTGCTGCCGGGGTTGAACCCTACATTTCATAAAATTGGTAAAACAAATGCTAGAAAAGACTCACAAATATCTAAGCAATTAAAATTTTTTTAAAAAAATGGATGGAGAAAAATACCAATTCTACATAAAATAAAAAATGATGTTGTTTTCAACTTTTGAAACCTGAACTAAAGTGAACTGAATCAGTGGTTGTAAATGATCGATTTTTCTCAATCTTTTCGACCTCTTGGTTCTGTAGGAGCAAGTCAGAAAGATTGAGAAATAGAACCATCTGATTTGATTCGTTCTCAATAGCCAAGAGATGATCATCTTAGAAGTTAATGAATGAACTGAACTAAATTTAACTAAGCTGTACTAAACTGAATTTTCAATAATATAATAATTATAAAATAATAGTTAAATCAATAAATATTTAAAAATAATAAATCATTATAATTATTAAAAATAATACTGGATAATATGAATTAATAATTTCAATATTCAATATTAAATAATAAAATTTCATAATACCATAACAACCATGATAAAACTAATTTTAATAACAAAATTTTTATAAAAAATATTTATAAGTAATATGAATATAAAAAATTAAATTTAATAAATTCCTATAATAATTATTAATTTGTATAGAAGTAAGATTATTTAATTATAATTTATATTATTCAGAAAATAATTATTATTACAACTACATGTGGATGAATAAGAATTATTGATAAATGAAAAATATTTAGAGATGATAAGAATAAAAAATACAATCAAAAAATAAAAGATCATCATTATTAATACGTAAAAAAACAAAATTATTGAAATACATAACTAGTTACACATATATCTTATGTAGACTGCAATAAATATTTGAAATAAAAAAATTTATCACGTACAGATATACCTGTAGTAAAATTTGATACTTTATAATGAAAATTATTATATTATCTTATAACTTGGATTAAAATTAGTACTATTTTCATATTTATCAGATTTTTTTATTAATTAATACTACAATTATAATTAAAAAATATTATTATATTATAGTAATAATTATCTTAGAATACTATTAATTTTTACTATTTATAAATGATAATTATTATTTATATTTATAATTTCATAGTTATTATTTTCTATATAATTATTTTTTCCATTATTTATATTTTTTATTGTTATTGGTTACTATAATTAATATTAGTTTTATTAATAATATCAATAATATTAAATTAAAATAATTATTATTAAAATGAAAATTAAAATTAATGACTTTCAAAAAAAAAATAAAATTAATGAACTTGAACTGAAATGAATCAAATTGAAGGTGAAGAGAACATGATCTAGTTTTTTTTTTGCAGAATATTTTGTTAATTGCATTATAGCTATATCAATTAGAAATTGATTGCTTAAATAAATTGATTGATTTTTTCACTTATAAAACAAGTCAAATTTCTTGTTTCTTTAATAGTTAGTCAACTATGTTAGTTTTGTCTAATATATCGTAATTTTTGACATTTACTCATTTTTTTAAATATTTTTCTTCCCGTGAACATGTCAATTAATTCGAAAGATGCGAACTAATTTAGTTAATGGATTAAAATGAAGAATTAATAAAGTTGAGGGTCAAATTACAAAAATTGAGAAATTAACTATAAATATTTTCTCCATGTGTCCTTATTTGTAATTTAGATTCTTTCTAACCTCTGTAAATAGGCGTAAGGAGATTAGATTGTAATTACAAACAAGTCCTTGTGCTAATTAATACAGTCTCCTTTTTTAATAAGTGTTTTTTTAGAGTTTTGAATTTTTTTTAAACAAGCGTCGTTTCAGAATTACAATGCATATTTTATCTATTTTACCCTTATTTAATGCATATTGAAAATGATAAAAAGAATAAAGTATCCAATCACGTCAATGTTCAATCAAACGGCTGCTATTTTACAACCATTTTTTTGCTTTTTGTTTTTCATCACTGAGTTCTTCCATTTATGATTTATTGAATTTATGGTTCCCCCACTTTATATTGTGCTACTTTTTTTTTTTTTTTACTGAATCTCTACTAAAAATTCAATATGTAATTTATTCAATTCCTTTTTATACTTTTCATCTAAATTCTTTTCATTTAATGCTGATTTATAATTTAGGCTTAGCGTTCAAGCAGAGCTCCATTTTCTGCTATTTTTAAATTCATAGTATATGAACTCGAAAGTCCCTCCCCAAAACAGTGCTATCATCACCAATAATATACCTTTTGTTCTGTTTGTTAGATATATACAGAGTTGTTTTCTTAGGTATACTTTGATCAAGAGAAGCAGTCCAGTTGTAATTATTATATATTAAATATGAATTAATAAAATTAGATAATACGAAAATTGAAAACCAGAAAATGGAAAACTAGATAAAAAGAACATGTTTTTCTATTTTCGAGTTTTCTATTTGGAAAACTAAAAAATGAAAAACTTGGAAAATGAAAAGAAAACTAAGAAATGAAAATGAAAACAGCTTTCTACAGCTAAAAAAATCCTTGATTTCTATGTATAACCCCTCAAACAATGGAAATAAACAATGTTTTTTCGCCCTTCCCGTTCCCTTAATTGCTGCCCACAATTCTTCTCCAATTTTGAATTTGCTCTGGTGGAAGAACGTGTTTGTTTTCATTGTGGTTTTGGTTTGATTTATTTTCAGATTTGATACTCCCCTTGGTTAAATGTGAGCTTGTGCCTGTTCAAAGGTGATTTCATTATTTATTTTTAATATTTGAAAGAATTAAAGATAGATGGTGAAGGAGGAGCTCACTGTTTTAAGTGGTTTTGAGAGTGTTAGTGAGATTGTGAGTGTGAAGGAAGTGAAATGGTGGTCGGAGGTGAAACGGAGGGGGGTCATACATGAAAGAAGGCTAGTTGGAGGGGAAAAGGATGTGGACGGAGGTAAAAAGATGTAAAAGGACTATTGAAAAATATGGGCTGTTTTTTAAAGGAAAAGAATTTCAGGGGATTGAAATGAATAATTTTCATGTTTTTTTTTTAAACTTTTCCACATATGTTACATGCCAATTAGTTATAGTTTGACTTTTTTACATGTAATATATGGCGGGTGTGTGAGTTACACTCTTCATATATTAAGTGATTTAGTCACTTAAAGGAGGTTACAATATGCATTTTTGATAAGTACATGGGATAACAGGATGCTTATAAAATTCAATAGATCATTTGATTTTTAAAATTAAAATTGCGGGGGTAAACTGTGCATTAGGACAAATTAGTTATTGAAAATAAATCTATATGTGATGATGGAACATTAACGTAGAGGCCGCTGGCTTATAGCTTCTTTTCCATATATAAGAAAACAAGTAAAATTGAGAAAAGCAGACCGCGCAACAGTGCTTTTTTGAAAATTAGACTACCACAATTTCTTTTTAAATAACTAACTTCATCATATTTTCTTGTCAACCACAACCACATCATGTGCCAAATTACAGTCGCATATCATGACCTAATAATTTAATCTCTTCATTTTAAAATAACTGTAGCTTTAGGATTTTAGAAAAATTTCAAAATAACTGTCGTTTTCAGATTTTAATAAACGTTTTTAAAAATTTTATCCATTTTACTCTTATTTAATACACGTTGGAAATGACAAAATGAATAAAGTATCAAATCAACTTTCAAATTAACAAAAATTATAGGGGTAAATAAATCTTTTTATTGCTTTAATTAATATCGTATTGGTATTGACAAATAATCTAAAAGTGACATTTATTTTGAAATTGAGGGAGTATTTAATTCTATTAAATAAATTCAATAACATTGGTATTTATTTATTCATTTATCAAGCTCAAGCTCAACGATCTCAATGCACACGGATTGCATGTAGACATACCTGAATAAAAGTTTGCAAAATGTTGTTCAATATTTGAAAAAGGATATAAATATAAATCAATTATTATCAGAAATATTGAGAAAATATTTTGCCATAGATGAAAAGACACATTGAAAAATTTGATGCATAAAACAAGAAAAAACACATATCTTTCAAATTAATTAGAGAATACATCGTCGGCTACCCTAACCTATCTCAAATAGTTTATTGTCACATGTGCTTTCAAAGTGATCCCGTAACTCCCTAATTTCCTAAAAAATGTATCATTCTGCTCCCTGAATGTCACGTGCCAGTTTTTTGTTGGTATGACTTTTCAAATATTTCATTTTTCCTGATTTTCTCTCTCCAATTAAAATTTAACACGTGACATTTATGAACGAAATGATGCACTTTTTTTTTAAAATTGAGGGAACTATAAGGTTCTTTTTTTTCAAAGGTGAGGAGGTTTCATCATCTTTTTCAAAGATTGGGAGTAGTAGATGAAAGTAACTAAGGTGGAGAAGCCAACGATTCATTTGACCAATTATAATAAATACTAATTTTCATCTCACCCCATCCCATCCTTCTCATACATAGGATTTCTCATTCATCCTCAAACACCTAAGACAGTTTTCACAAATATTTCAAATTACTTAAGCAATTTGTACTATATAAAAAAATAAAATTAAGCAATTTGGACAGATTAACGGTAATACACATGCATAGCCTTGTTTCTACTTATTCTGTCTACATCTGGTGTAGTACTGACAGGTGTTGGCCCTTGTACTTTTAGGCTTACTGCAGTTCCCGTATATATTCTGGCGACAGAAGGGTTGATTTCCCTTAAGAGCACTTGGTGATATATTTTTACCACTATTAGCAAGGCTTCTGGTGGAGGAGTAGGATTCCATAGAATATTCTTCTTCTCCAGTGGATTCAGAAATCCTTTCATTTCTTGCAGCACCCACTTCCACGATGTTGTCTACAATGGCAACTTTGCTTCTGCCACTTATGGCTACTATGAATATTACAACTAAACTCACTGTTTTTATGTATCCTCCTCTCATTCTTTCTGTTTCTGATAATATTGATAGGCTTTTGAGAGAAGATTTTGGTTCATATAAATAATTAATTAGGCACAACCACTATTATAAACAATTTATGGTCTTGATATAAATGGCATTTATTAGTTTGTCTGGTCGGTGAAATACTACTATCACTTTACTAATAGTAGGCTGGATGCATCGTAGGCATCTCAACTTAAACAAGTTTACTATCCCTAAACTTTCTAATTGATGTTATTACTTTGCGTTGAAAACCACGTGTCAGCTTTTGGTTGATTTGACTTTTCAAATATCATTTTTCTAATTTTTTCTTTTTAATCAGAAATTGATAAATGGCGTACATAGAGCAAAGTTGTGGACTTTGTGAAAGTACAGAAAACTACGAGATCACTTTATATATTTAGGGGGAAATAAGTTTTTTCTGAACAAGCTTGGATACCTACTAACGTAGTATGGCTTTGTAATATTTAGTTTTACTTTTTGTAATATTTAGTTTTACTTTTTATATTTGTTGTTTGCCCAACAATGAGTGGAGGTAGACATTTCAACATATACAGGCAAAGTTAAGATGAGGACATATTCAATTGGAAGACATGCTTTAATTAATTCGATTATTGGGTTAATTGATTGATCAACATGTTATGGAAACCACCTATTAACTGTGGTGATTAATGAGTTAAAATACGCGCTGTAGAGTAGACGTTAAAGATACATATTTCAATCAGTGAAACATTACACAAATTATAATGTATTTTTTATTTTTTTTCCTATAGGTAGTAGCTGGTGGTTCGACATCTCCTCCAACTTGGTCTCGCCACTTCCCACATTCACTAATTATAGTAGCTTGGAGGCCATTATTATCTTTAACAAAAACATAAGAAGTGTGAGTTTGTAGGTTCAATTTACACAATTTACAAAAATTAGCAAACTTCCTATAATATCGAAAGAGTTTTTGAAGGAGTGAATAATTGATCTGATTATCCCCACCCATATTTAAATTTTTCTTTATTAAAACATGATTTTGGAAGAGGTTAGGTATTGAATTTAAAACGTCACACCCCACTTTTAAAGGTGTACCAATTAATAAGCTTTATCTTTTTGCATTACATTTGTTTATAATTCTAGGATCATTCTACTAATAGTGATAATTTATGCATCATCTATTTGTTAGGTCCCGAATAATTAATTTGGTAGCCGGCTAATATATGTTAACTAAAATAGATTCGCAACAACAATAGTAAAATAGGTAAAGCAATAAAGCGACACAGAGATTTTAAGTAGAAACCCTTGAAAGGGAAAAACCATTAGGCACCGATAACTCCACTAATAAATAATGGGAATACAAAATACAAGCTCAAGTATACCCAAACTCGAGGTATAATTTTAGGACAGTTGGAAACACCCCAATTTTACTCACAAGGTAAAATCACTAACTCCCCCTCTCAAATTACTCTCTTGTGGTAATAAATTACTCTACAAGAGGAAACTCTCAAAATACTTTTTGTAGGAAGCTCTCTACAAAAGAAACTTGAATGTATGCTTGAATGTTATTGGATTTGGAGGAATACCAACTACTAACAACCAACTTCAAGAGGAAACTCTCAAAATACTTTTTGTAGGAAGCTCTCTAACATCATTTCAACTTGGTAATTAATACCAACTACTAACAACCAACTTCCCATTTTCACAACTTCTAACCAAACAACTACCATATCAAATAGTCACCTATTTGGTTGAAATTAATTAACCTTCAAATTTGGTTATGTTTACTTTGAAATGAGTTTGGATTCAACAGGAAACACATACTTTAGTTTAGGACAAAGCCTTACGCTTAGTAAATTATTCCATCTTTCATGGCATATTTCTTTCAAATTAGATAATTCCTGAATAAATAACCACTTTCTGGTAGAATTTGCTTTTTAGCTTCACCAACTATGTATTCCAGCTCATTACATTCGAAAACAATCATCTTCTTTAAATTTTGGGTCTTCTAACTGGTAGATGACAATCTTTCATGTTAAATTTAAGTCTTCAACTTGACTCAACAAATCACAAATACCTCTCTCTTTGATGTCACATACTTCACCTGTAAGTTGCAAC
>CATIWQ010589149.1:0-19951 GCA_949673415.1 Euphorbia schlechtendalii
AGAACCGAGTCTGTTAGATTTGTTTAGTAAATTGTAACATCTTTGTTGAACTTGCATGCTTTCTCTGCTATCCTTATTTCGTAGAGAAAATCTATATATTTAGATTCTCTATTCTTTCATACCTATATTTACTCATATTTCATTCTAACCCTCCTACCCAAAATTTCAAATTTATTTTATTTTCCTTATTTTATCTTCCTTGTTGATCTTTAGAGCTAGTCCTTCCCTGTGGGATCGATATCTTTTAAAACTACATCGCAACTGTATACTTGCAGTTATCATCATTTTTCTATTTTGATAAGGAGTATTGACAACACCTATATTTTACGTGAACAAGTTTTTGGCACCATTGATATATAGCCGAATCTTGCAAACAAACTATTAAACTTATCAGTAGAAAAGTGGCGAACAGACGGCCCACTAAGACACAGAGATTCGGGTTCGGGATAAGTAGTTTATTTCTAATTGGTTCACATAATATTACATCTATAGAAAATTGCATTTCTTCATTGTGCATATTCGCACTTACGTTTTCAAGTTATAATGTATGATTTAGTTCGCATACCGAAAGCAATAAAACCATACATAAAGCAATAAATAAATGGTAGAAAGTAAAAATTAAAAATTACAAAACCTCGGGGGATGCAACCACCAGCTTAATCAATTAATTACAATTCCCAAAAAATAATTGAAATTGCTATACCCGAAAGAAAATAAAGCCTAGGCATACATCTAACCTGCATCCACAAAGGTTGGCATAGGGTATATAGAAAAACATGAATATTTACACGTATGCTCGATTTGATTTGACAAGCCTTATGTGACCTAATTAAAAGCATCGATGATTGAAAATTTCTTTTTTGGAAACAAAATGATTCATTCTATTTACAAATATGTTGGTCAATTTTATTAGTGAAAATGACCACATGGAAAAGTGTGAGACCTGTTATCTGGGAATAATTTTTATTCCCTTCATAGGGGTATTCTAACATTTATTTTCATAAATTAAAAGAAATTAAAGATGAAGAAGTATTACAACATTTAAACAATAAAATAAAATAATTCCTAGGTCCACATATGAAATGAAAATAAGAAAAATACAGGAAGCAAGAGATGAAGCAGCTATAGGAACTCAGAGGCTTACCCTTTCGACGTGAATCCACTTCGGCATATCCGTATGATCCCCAGGAACGTTCCTCGTTTGTTTTTCATTTGTGTTTGTGTGAAAAATAATTGTTTATTTATGCTAAAGGTAATCACACTCGGGGTTCTAAATTTGTTTTAGACCCAAGAATATATGAGGATTTTTTGAAGAAGAAATAAATAGAAGAAAGTTGATTTGAAAATCGTGAAGTTTTAGAATCCAAACATGTTTTGGATCCAAATTATTCAAAGAATTTTTGAAAGAAATTATTTTTGTAATTTTTCTAGTTGTTCTTTCTCGTGAAAATAAGACTTTTTCTAAAAATTTTGGGCCCTTGAATACTGAAAATTCCATGAATATTTATAAGAGAAAATCATGAGAATCTAAAATGGAAAGAAATTCCGACGAGGCTCGCCAGACTTCTGGCGGGGCTAGTCCTTGATTCTGATATTTTTACGATTTTTTTGCAATTTTTTGTATTTTGTAATTAATTTTAAAAAATATTTTTTGTTTAATTTTATTAAACTCTAATTTTTTTCAATTTAAGTCCTTAAAAAAATTAGAGACGAGGAGCACTCCCATTTGAAGATTTCCGGATAATCGAAAATTGTGTAATTCGAGGATAAAAATCCTGAAAAGCCATCATCATTGAATGCATGAGCTAGTACAAAATCCCGTACTCACACTTCCACACAGGAAACATATTCATTTGGGCTTCTCCTTTTCAATAACAACATTTTTTATCTTCCTGTTGATGGGTTTTAAACCTTTACCTTTGATGCAAGTTTTACTTGCCAAGGTACCTGTTCCTCAAGCCCTTACACCTTCTTCAAAACTTCTAAGTTTCTTAATAAACTCTAATGTCTTATTGGTCTTTCTTAACATAGGACAATCTTTCACAAAAGTTGAATATTTATCAGATAGATTTTCTATCATAACCTATATGTCATGCTTGGAATCTGTCTCAATTCCTATCTGAGCCAATCTCCATGAATACTGAAACTATTCTATGCATCGCTTATTGGCCAGGATCCCATCATTTTTCCAAGAGGTATAGAAGAATCTCAATATTTCATTCCATTTAATTCTCATGCCCTCATGAAGTCCCCTGAGATGAATCAGCATGGATTTTAGGTCTATACCTTCATGCTGCTTCTTAAGCTTCAAGGTCACGGTTTCGAGCATCACTAGTGACAACACGAAAGCAGCCTTCTTGTTCTTAAGATATGCTTCTTTCTCATGGATAGAAGCCTCAGCATAAGGATTGACTGGTTAGGGATTATCTAGGACATAATCCATGTGGCTTTTCTCAAGATCCTTTCTAAGAGCTTTGAACTAGTCATCAAAGTTTACCCTTATCAATTTATTATCAAGTATCGGATAGAAATTTATGTTCAGATTCATTGTTCAACCTAGATATAAGATAGAATTTGTTTAGACATTAGTATATGTACATTCATTTAATACAATGTCTTTAATTAAATACATAATTCCCACTATTTTCTCGACATTCAAATAGCTCCTCCTATTTTAATATGGGAAATTTGGTCCAACCAATTTTCCTTAGGTAGAATCCATAGCCACTTATCATGACCCCCGCTATAGTAGGTCAAGCCATAACAAGATAGCCATGGTTGGAACCCATCCATTTGCATCTCATGCAATTGCTAATCCATTTGAGTTCTCTTTCTCAAAATATGCATACCCAAATGTATGACTCCTCAAATGTGTCTCTAATATGGCATTAGCTCCAATGATATGGACAACTAACCCATTTTGGTTAAGGCATTAATCCCATCCCGTCTCATGACCAAACACATGTTAAGGGAAGGCATGTTGTACATGTGCTTACATCCATTAATAAGGTTCCTATCATGACTTATGACAAGAAGATAATCTACCACCTTAATATTGTTGTAGGGATTTCATTGGTGCAGCTAGTCTCTCCCTAGTCTAGATCTTATACGAAGAATATTATTATGATAATAATAATTCCGGGCCATTTGGAATTATTAACTCTATGGGAACATGCTCAAGACTGGTACATCATAATCATTCCATTATGCTAAGACTCTACATATCATGCAAAACAAACAAGGTCCATGTTTAAGTTCTTACACCTATGTCTATAAGTTTTTAATTTAACAACTTAAACCACGTTTATAAAACTATACACGGAATCCAATTCCAATACTAGAAATCAACTAAGTCGTAAAAGTCCTTTGGGTACTCTTAAACCTAATACCAATGGAAATTTCTAGGTAGGAGAGGCCCCCTTAAAGTGAATGAGTAACCAAGTCCAATCCTTGCCAAAATAACTACGGGCACATCGATTCGTTGTACCATGGACAATTATGATTTAAAGATTTCATTTTTTAATTGAGTGAAGTATGGGATGATCCTCAATTAAAGCATTTACACATGTGTTAAAATATTACCAATTTATATGATAATCACCTAGACTAAGTTTGAACAAAACATTAATCTAGTTATCACATCATTTTTTATAACAAGAATTAAAACCTAAGTCATGAATAGTATACTTTAATCAATTCATAGAAAATATCAATTTCCACATATTATAATCAATCATGCATAGGATAAGGTAGGCTTTGATACCACTGCTGGTTAATCAAAATAGTTATTGAACATGCAACGTTGCAAGGCAGAATTTCAAAACTTATAATTAACCTAAAAGGATCTCCTAAGCATGACATGATTGATATAATCTAAGATAAAATGTTCCATAGATGCCAATATGTTTATAAAACTTATAAAAGAAACCTAGCATATAAGTTTAGAACATTACCAGTTAATGTGTGCTTCTCTTTATCTTTGGATGTGGCATTCCCTTAGGTCAATTCGGCAGCACTTCGTTAGCAAAAGCTTACAAAATAGGATAGCCTCTATGATTAATCCACATGGATCTTCACTGACCAAAACCTCGTTGAGGTAGAAACCATTAGTAGACAGAAGCTGCTAGATCACTCGAAGACCAACCTAAAAATATAAACTGAGAAGGCTCACTTCAAAATAGAAAGAGTCTTCTAAAGAATTCTTCGTTGCTTGGAGAAACTCATGGAGCATCTCACATAACTCATGAAGAAAGAGATGTCGAACTCAGAGAGAAAAACTGAGCTGAAATGTGGAATAATGAGAGAGGAAGGCCTATTTATAAGGAGAGGGGGAGTTAACTCCCCCTCAAAAACTATGAGTGATGGGAATATTCCCATCCTAAAATTAGTTCATCCACGCGGGTCACTTGGATCCGTAGGCCGACCCACGCACTTGCCTCCATAAGGTAAGCCCTAACGGGCTTGCCTTATGCCGCAAGGTTGGGCTTGCTTGGTAGAGCCGCACAAGCATTGCAATAGTCAACGCTTGCGGGCCTGTAACTCGTTAGCATGCACAGGCTTAGCCTATGCGCTAGTAGCACGCGACCTTTTCAACTTGCAGGGTAGTTGCGCAGGCCCACTTTGAGCATCCGATGTTTGTTTAGGGCCCACTCGCAACGGGAAAATTTCCCTCACTCCGCTCCGTGCAATTTTCCCTATTTTCTCTTTTATTCTCTTTAGTTATTAATTTGGTCTAATAAATTAATAATTCTTCTGACGAATTGACAACCAAACATTTTCGGTATAGACGTAGTCTATAAGTTCTTTCTTAGTCCGATAAAGACCCAAAGTGTGTGACCTCATAGGATCTCGAAGTATAGAGCCGCTAGAGGTTAACCTAAACTTGCTTTCCCATCCAGGAACCTTCAGGCTTAGTATTCCAGACCGATATGGAACCCGATAACTCTAGATGATCAAATGGGCTTTCTAGCAAAGGCATATGATCCTTGATACTTGAAACATCACGTGCCTATGACTTGATCCGGTTCTACAGTGGGAACCAA
Source organism: Euphorbia schlechtendalii (assembly GCA_949673415.1). Lineage (NCBI taxonomy): Eukaryota > Viridiplantae > Streptophyta > Magnoliopsida > Malpighiales > Euphorbiaceae > Euphorbia > Euphorbia schlechtendalii. The sequence goes on from CATIWQ010589149.1 coordinate 5,043, forward strand.
TAAAATACACTCCTTCCATCAGTATTGAACTCGGATTAACTGTTAGCTCATGCAATAGCCGTAGCTATCCTAGAATTTGACTTGTTTAGAAAGAACACAACTCGCTATAATGTATCAAGATTGACTAGAAACCTGTTTTATCAATCTTATACTATGATTAGAGGTTCATGAGTCTATCTCTTCAACAAGGGGCCCTAAGTTACATCTCCCATTATATCACTATATCTGGATTGATGGATCCCATCTTGACTACTTGAGTCACCAACATGTGATCATCAATATACCTATAGTCAACCATGTCATCCTAATCACCAGGGTATGAATAAGTATGACTCAAATATAAAAACTCCTACATAAGATAACCAATATCTCAGGTATGAGAATACTTGAACTACTACCACAATATGACATTACACCAAAACATGGATATAGTAATTTCTGAGTGTTTGTCATATAGCGGTCTCCAATGTATTACTCGAATACATTCATGTGTTAACTCAAGGTAGCACCTTTAGCTCGTGAGATTGGCTACTTGGATATAATCCAAGGAGTAAGTCTGCACATCCTACTCTATCCGCTTCATTGATGTCCAGTCTCAATGAAACGATGACTAGGGATATTTAGACTATTCATAGTAACACTTATGTGTAGTTCTCACTCCACATAGCTCTCACCATGTCTTCTCACTTTTACACTATGAAGTAGTCATGGACTTTGTCTTATCAATGATATATGATACCAGCGAGATATATAAATAAATAAAAGCACTGAAAAATAACAAAGATGTCTTAATTATTATTAATAATAATCCGAAACCATTTGTACATTATAACTAATTAAGATATACCATCCTAATTGCCTCTAGGGCATACATCATGTCATAAAACTAGTCGAAACTTCATGGTACAACAAGAAGGAGATGTAAAAAGTAATGAATGCATTGAAGAATTCCACCAAACTAGGTTAATGAACTTGAAGGAGTGGGTGATGTAAACTTGCCTCCCCCGAGATAAAGACTCAAAGTGTACTCGAAACCATCTACTAGGGGACTCTCATCTTGTGTAGTGATACTTAATTAAGGGGACAATCTCTTTGAAATCGAAGCATCAATGATAAAAATGCTTCAAGCAGCCGTCCAATTTTGATTATTTCCTGGAGAAGATCCTAACGCTCACATTTAAGAATTTGTGACAATTTGTGACACTTTTCGCTCTAATCATGACTTTCTATACCCATTTATCTTTCGGGAGTATATTTATACATTTTCTCATTATCATAGTTTAAGTAGATCTATTTTGTTGCAAAATGCAGGTTATGACAAAAAATTGAGTTTCTTAATTGTAAAAAGTTTAATTCTTCGAATCTATCAACAAAATCATTTGATTATTTCTGTTAATGATTCCAACCAAAATCTATTTTTTAGGTACAATAAGAATTTTTATTATCAAATGATATTGAAGGGCTTCGTAGTTATTGTCGAAATTCCATTTTCTCGACAATTAGGATCTTCTTTCGAAAGGCCAGAGATAGTCAAATCGTATAAATTACGATCAGTTCATTCAATATTTGCTTTTTTATAGGACAAATTTCTGCATTTAAATTATGTGTCAGATGTATCAATACCTTAATCCCTTCATCTCGAAAAATTGATCCAAACCGTTCGTTATTGGTTGAAAGACCCTTCTTCTTTGCATTTTTTTATTGGTGATGTTATTTTTTTTGAAACTTTTTCCCTTTTCTCTATGGGATAAATCTAAAATTTGGATGAAAAACAGTCAGCCCGGATCTATCACCTCTTGGAGTGATATGGCGCGAGCTTTCCTTACTTCTGCTAAGACAACCAATCAAGTTGTGTAATGAGATCACCTTTTGTAGAGCAAAATTAACAATACTAGTTCTAAATGGTATTTGGTAAGTGAAGAATGTAACAAACATGGTAAATCTATTAAAATTCATCAAAGCTCTTGCTTGAGTGGATTACTGCAACAAAAGAGGGAGGTACAGTTATTGTGCCATGTCCCTTTCCTGGTCTGGTAGTAAATACAATTAAATCAATGCAGAAGGTTTGTTGTTATATTTGACTAATTTACAGCATGTTACTTCGCAATTTAATATATATTTTCATATGCAGTTACCAACTTGTGCTACTTCCATTAAAATAAAAAATTGATAAATCTTAATTGAAGAAATTAATAAATAAAAATGAGAAATATGGAAATACGGAACATTTTGCAATAATCTATTAAGGCATGTGTCATACTATAGATATGGTGGTGGCTAAATAAAAAAACATGTTTTAACATGTATTACTATTGAGGTGTTGGCTAAATAAAAAATATGGTAGCCATCTGAATAGTTTTTGAAGGTAGGAATTTCTATACATAGATTTATATTAAGTTTTAGCAAAATGAGTTTGAAAGTGTGTGAGAAGTATGTGTAATCGAGATTGAAGTATTTTTTTGTATTGTAAGAATTCTTTTACTTTGTGTAATAATATTTTATGGTAAAAATTGTCCTTCAAATTGCTTAATACTCCTTTCTACTCCAACAAAGTGATACTAGAGGTAGGTTGAAAACCTGATCCTCTTCCCGAAAAATTCTTATTCCGAGTGAAAAATGTGAGTTTCAGAAATTCTGGTCATCCAAGGAATGTTTTCCCTTGCAAATTTCGGTCACAAAATATTTCCTTGATGTTTTCGTGCCAAATTTCATCATAAATCGCTTGCAACTCCAAAATTGCTACAACAACCCCAGTACGCCTATAATCAGTTATTTTTTAAGAAATCCTTCTAAAATAATGAATATCAATGGTGTTTCATTCAACTTTCCTCAACTTACAAAAATCAAGTGCAAAATTTGGTGCATCTAAATGAAGACGATTCTCGGAGCCCAAAATGTTTGGGCTTTTGTCGTTACGAAGTCCTAAATGAAGATGCAAAACTGTTTAATGCTAATAAAGATAGTTTGCAAAAGAATCAAAGAAACGACCAAAAGGAACTCACTCTAATTCATCAAGGGTTAGATGATGTTATGTTTGAGAAGGTGGTAGAAGCAACAACCTCAAAGAAAGCATGGAACATATTACGAGTTTCTCTTCAAGGTGAGGGGAAAGTATAGAAAGTTCGACTTTAAAATTAAAAGGAGATTTTGAGACAATGAAAATGAAGGAGACGGAAGCTGTGATTGATTACTCATCTCGAGTAAAATCTATTATCAACCAAATGCGATAGTATGGTGAAAAAAGGAGTCAAGAACTGTTGAAAAAACTTTTATGTTCACTATAACCAAAGTTTGACTATATAGTAGTGGTCATAGAAGAATTTTGAGATACCAGCACAGTGATAGTTGATGAACTTGTAGGTTCGTCAAAAGCAAGGAAAGAAAGATTGAACAAACAGAAAGAAGAATTTGTTGAACAAGTCCTGGAAGTAATAGCCACATTAAAAGATGATGAAAATAGCCGAAATGCTAGATCAAGACATGATAGAAACCGTGAAGGATACGGAAGAGGAAGAGGACATGACATATCACACCAATTTAGGAGAGGTTATAACAATGATGGAAATAACCAGCATACAAGAGGCAAAGGTCGTGGACATGGACTAGGTTGAGGAAGAGGAAATATGAAGCAAAATGATGGACGTCACAAGTCTAACATTGAATGTTATAATTGCTATAATTATAGCCACAATGCATTTGAATGTTAGAGTCAGCAAAAGCAAGTAGAGGAGACGATGAATAATATTCAAGAGGAGGATGTAAGTGACATAGTAATACTAACCTGTGAAGGTGAGAAAAGCCCATACAACAATGTATGGTATCTCAATAATGGTGCAAGTAACCAGATGTGTGGAGACAAGAAATTGTTTGTGGAGCTGGATCAATCATTTAGTGAAAATGTTACTTTTAGGAATTCCTCAAAAGTTCCCATCAAAGGTAAATGATTCATTCTTATCCATTTAAAGAATGGAAAACACCAATTCATTAGCAATGTGTATTACATTTCAAAAATGTAAATGATATTCTATGTTTGGGACAACTGTTGGAGAAAAACTACGAAGTTCACATGGTAAATCGAAACTTACTGCTATTAAATGAGAAGAAGGAAATGCTGGCAAAAGTACCAATGTTGAAGAATTGGATGTTCACTCTTAACATTAAAACGGATATAGCCAAGTGTTTGAAAGCTTGCATGAAAGATTCTCATTGGCTTTGGCATTTCAAATTTGACCATCTCAATTTTAAAGGGTTGAAATTACTAAGCCAGAAGAAGATGGTTCACGGTCTTACCCCGATTAATTAACCTGATCAGCTTTGTGAAGGATATCTTGTTGGAAAGCAATCTAGAACCAATTTTCCAAAGGAGTTCACGTGTAGAGCAAAGGTGCCGCTGGAACTCATTGATGTTGACGTTTGCAAATCAACGACACCAACATCATTGGGAGGCAACCAATACATTTTTCTATTCATTAATGACTATAGTAGAAAAATATGGGTGTATCTTCTGAAGGAAAAATTAGAAGTATTTGGAGCTTTCACAAAGTTCAAAGCGCTGGTGGAGAAAGAAAGCGATGACCACATCAAACCCTTAATATCTAATAGAGGGGGAGAATTAACATTCAATAAATTCAAAAGATTTTGTGAGAATTAAGGAATCTAACATTTTTTGTCAATCCTGAGATCACCATAATAGAATGGTGTAGTTGAAAGAAAGAATAGAATAGTTTTAGATATGGTAAAGAGCATGCTGAAGAGTAAAACATTGCCTAAGGATTTGTGGGTAGAAGCAATAAATTATGCAGTCTACATCTTGAATCTGTTTCCAACAACAAGTGTCTCAAATATGACTCCTCAAGAAGCATGGAGTGGGAGAAAGCATAATATCTCTCATTTTCGTGTTTTTGGGAGTGTTGCACACATTCATGTTACTGATGAAGGAATGAGAAAGTTGGATAACAAGAGCAAGAAGTACTTGTTCATTGGTTATTCAGGATTTTCAAAAGGTTACAAGATGCTTAATCTTGACACACAAAAGATGATCATCACTGGAAACGTGATAATCAACGAGGAGATATTTTGGGTGTGAAACAATGACAAGAAAAGTTATAGTTTTTATCCATTTATCATGGATGAATACATTGATCATAGTCCGGAGGAACCAACTATGAAATTAACATTATACATGTTAGACATGATGCATGCCCTAGAAGCAATTAGGGTGATATATCTTAATTAGTTATAACGTACAAACCATTTTGTATTATTATTAATAATAAAAGGCATCTATGTTATTTATCAGTGCTTTTGTTTTATATATTTATGTATCTCGCTAGTATCATATATGTATAGTATTATATATAAATATATATATGCACATTGATAAGACAAAGTCTGTGATTACTTCATAGTGTAAAAGTGCGAGGACATAGTGGGAGCTATGTGGTGTGAGAACTGCACATATGTGTTACTATGAATAGTCTAAATATCCCTATTCATAGTTTCATTTAGACTGAACATCAATGAAGCAGATAGACTAGGATGTGTAAGCTTACTCCTTAGATTAGATCCATGCAGCCAATCTCACGAGCTGAAGGTGGTACCTTGAGTTAACACATGAATGTATTTGGGTAATACATGGGAGAACACTATAAGACAGGCCCTCGGAAATAACTATATCCATGTGTTGGTATCATGTCTTATTGTAGTAGTAGTATAAGTATCCTCGGACCTGAGATACTGGTTACCTTATGTAGGAGTTGTTATACTTTGGGTAATACTTATTCATACCCTGGTAATCAAGATGACACAAGTGATTATGGGTATAGTGATGATCACATGTTGGTAAGTCGAGTAGTCAATATGGGATCCATCGCTCATGATAAAGTGATATAATGGGAGATGTACCTTAGGGCCTCTTGTTGAAGAGACACACTTATAAACCTCTTATCAGAATATAAGATTAATAGAATGAGTTTCTAGTCAATTTTGATACATTGTGGTGTGTGGTGTTCTTTGTGAACAAGTCTAATTCCAGGATAGCTACGGCTATTACATGAGCTGACACTTCATTCGAGCTCCATAAACTAGATGGTACTTAACCTAATGGAAGGAGTATATTGTACTGCTTACTACTGCAGTCACAGGCACGTGGGGATCATACGCCTTTGCTAGAAAGCCCATTTTATCGTCTAGGGCCATTAGGTTTCCATATTAGTCTGGAACACTGAGCCTAAAGGTTCTCGGATGGGAAGCTAAGTTTAGGTTAACCTCTAAGGGCTCTATACTTCAGGATCTTATGAGGTTAAACTTTTTGGGTCTTTACCGGACTATGCAAAGAACCTATAGACTCAGTCTATGTCGAGAATATTTATTTTATCAAATTCATTTGAAGAATTATTAATTGGTTCGACCAAATTAATAATTTAAAGGAGTAATGGAGAAAAAATTGGAAATTTGCATGGAGCTAAGCAAGGGAATTTTTCCCATTATGAAAGGGCCCCAAATAAACATTAGTTGTTCCGAGTGGGGTTTGCATGGCGGCCCCATGAGCTGAAAAGCTCACGGGCTACTAGCTCGCGGGCAGTAATCCCGCAAGCGTTACCCATGGCAATGCTTGCACGAGCCTGCTGCGTAGGCCCCGCAAGCCCAGATTATGGTATAAGGCCAACCCATTAGGGCTTACCTTGTGGCAAGGAGGTGAAGGTCAGCCCACGGGTCCAAAGGATCCGCGCGGCTGACCCAGTTTTATGGGATGAGATTTTTCCCATCCCACATTGTTAAATGAGAAACTCCCCTATCTCTATAAATCGACCTCCCTCTCCTCCTTATTTTGTACTTCACCTTAGCCTTTCTCTTTGAGTTCAACATCTTTTCTTCACGAGATTTTACGAGATACTCCACGAGTTTCTCCAAGTGACGAAGAATTCTTTAGAAGGCTCCTTCTATTTGAAGTGAGCCTTCTTAGTTAATATTTTCAGGTTGTTCTTCGACCGGTCTAGCAACTACTGTCTACCAATAGAGGTTTTGGTCAGTGAAGATCTATGTGGATCAATCGTAGAGGCCATCCTAGTTTGGAGGGTAGTGCTAACGAAGTTCTGCCAAATTGCTCTAAGGGAACACCGCATCTAAAAGAGAGAGAAGCATGCATCAACTGGTAATGTTCTAAACTTAAATGCTAGGTTTCTTTTATAAGTTTTATAAACCTATTGGCATCTATGGAACGTTTCAACTTAGATTATATCAATCATGGCATGCTTAGGAGATCCTTTAGGGTTAATTTTAATTTTTGAAATTCCATCTTGCAACATTGCATGTTTAGTTACTGTCTTGATTAAATAGCAATGGTATCAGAGCATGCCTTATGCTATGCATGATGGATTATAATATGTTGAAATTGGTATTTTCTATGAATCGATTAAAGTATGTTATACATGACTTAGGTTTCAATTCCTGTTATAGAAAATGATGTGATAACTAGATTAAGGTATTGCTCAAACTTAGTCTAGGTGATTATCATAGAAATTAACAATGTTTTACCACATGTGAAATGCTTTAATTGAGGGTCATCACATACTTCACTCAATTAAAGAATGAAATCTTTAAATCATAGTTGTCCGTGGTACAACGAATCGAAGTGTCATGGTTATTTTGGCGTGGATATAACTTGGCTGCTCGTTCACTTTAAGGGGGCCTCTCCTACCTAGAAATCAAGTGTACCCAAGGGAATTTTATGACTTATTTGATTTCTAGTATGGGAATTGGATTTTGCATATGGTTTTACAAACGTGGTTTAAGTTGTTAAATTAAAACTTATAGAAATTGGTGTAAGAACATAAATATGGACCTTATTTTTTTGCATGCTATGTGGAATCTTGGGCATAATAAAATGATTATGATGTACCAATCTTGAGCATGTTCCCTTAGAGTTGATATTTCCAAATAGCCCAGAATTTTTATTATCATAATCATATCCATCGTATAAGACCTAGACTAGGGCGAGACGAGCAGCGCCAATAAAATCCCTACAACATTATTAAGATGATAGATTATCTTCCGTCATAAGTCGTGATACAAACCTTATTAATGAATATAAGGACATGTACAATATGCTTTCCCTTAACATGTGTTTGGTCATGACACTAGATGGGGTTGATTCCTTAACCAAAATGGGTTAGTTGTCCATATCATTGGAGTTAATGGCAGATTGGAGACACATTTGAGGAGTCATACGATTGGGTACACATGTTTCAAGAAAGAGAACTCAAATGGATTAGCAATTGCATGGGATGTAAATGGACGGGTTCCAACCATGGTTATCTTGTTATAGCTTGACCTATTATAGCAGGGGTCATGATAAGTGGCTATGGATGCTACCTTTTAAGGAAAATTGGTTGGACTAAATTTCTCGAATTTAAATAGAAGGTTCTATTTGAATGTCGAGAAAATAGTATGAATTATGTATTTAATTAAAGACCTTGTATTAAATGCATGTCCATATACTAATGTCTAAACAAATTCTATCTTATATCTAGGTTGAACAATGAATCCGCTCATAAATCTTGCTCAATTCTTGACAACAAACTAGATGGTTCAAACTTTACTGATTGGTTAAGGGCGATGAGGATAATCCTCAGATCCGAAAGGATAACTTAAGTTGTGGATGAGCCCCTCCTTAATGAACTTGATGCTGAAACTGATGCCAATGAACATGAGACATGGGAGAAGTATAGAAAGGATCGTGAAATGATAGCATGCATAATGTTGGTAACCATGAATTTTGAGCTTCATAAACAACATGAGAGCATGGACTTAGATACCTTGATTCTCCACCTACATGAGCTCTTCTCAGAGTAGGCTAGGTCTAAGAGGTTTGATACATCAAAACTCTTATTTAGGATGAAGATGCAGGCTGGCACTTTAGCACTGTAGTATGTTGTTAAACTATTGGGTTATATAGAGAAGGTGACTTGACTAGGTTTTGTGATGGATCATGAATTATGTGTGGATCTAATTCTTGCTTCATTGATTGATATTTATTCATAATATGAGATGAATTATTATTTGAATAAGATCAATGCCACACTGCCTGAGTTTGTCAACATGTTGAAAATGGTAGAGCTTAAGATTTTAAAGGATCCAAAGTCTTCACTTCTAGTTGAGAAAACCAAGCCTTCCAAGAGTGGGTCCCATTTTGGAAAGGGTCCGGGTGCCAAGAAGAAAATTCGTAAAAGGAAGAAAAGTAAGAAAGGAACTACAAATGTCTGCTTCTGATGTGGCAAGGCCGGCCATGGGAAGAAGGATTGCAAGGTTCAGATTTCTGCACAAGTGAAGAAGAAGCCAATTAAGGCAACTACTTTAGGTATGTTCATGATAGAGAGTTTCTCTACAGTTCCTTATGAGTCTACATGGGTATTGGATACTGGTTGTGGTACTCATATATGTACTTCTATGTAGGGGTTGCACAATAATAGGAGACTTGCAAAGAGGGAAATGGACCTAAGAGTTGGAAATGGAGCACGGGTTGCTGCAACAGCTATAGGGACATATAGCCTTCGTTTTCCAAATGGCCTAGTTTTAGTTTTGAACAATTGCTATTAAATTCCTACTGACTCTAATAATATTATTTATGTTTCACGTTTAGCAATAGAGGGATTTGAAATTTTATTTTCTAATAATAATTGTCAAATTCAACGCGGTAATGTTCTTTATACTTGTTGAAAATCTATTGGTGGCATTTATGTTCTAGATACTAAAATTGAAATTCTAAATATAAACATTATTAAGAAATCAAGATTAGATAATGAGAAATCCTCATACTTATGTCATCTAGGCCATATAAATGAGACTCGCTTAATTAAGTTACACAAATATGGTGACTTGGGCCTAATGGAATGGGAATCCTATGGGGCATGCGAACCTTGTTTAAAGGGGAAGATGAGTAAGAAGCCTTTTAGAGGAAGGGTCAGTGTGCCACTAGTACCTTGGAAATAATACATTTTGATGTATGTGGTCCAATGAGTGTTAAGACACATGAGGGTTTCCTCTACTCCATAACCTTTAACGACGATTACTCGCGATATGGTTATCGGTACCTTATGAGGCACAAGTCTGAAAGTTTTGAGAAATTTGAAGAGTTCAAAACCAAAGTAGAGAAAAAGCTTGGGAAAATTTTCAAGCCGCCTCAATCTAATCGAGGCTGTAAATACTTAAGCCAAGAGTTTCAGGATTATCTAAAGGATAATGGTATTTTATCCCAGTGGACACCTCCTTATACACCCCATCATAATGGAGTGTCAAAAAGGAGATATTGAACCCTATTGGATATGGTTCGGTCTATGATGATCCAAGCAAAACTCAATAGATCCTTTTGGGGTTATGCACTTAAGAGCGTAGTTTGTTTTCTAAACAGAGTGTGCCCTCAAAATCAATTATTCGACCATACGAATTATGGTATGGTAAGAAACCAACTCTTTCTCACCTAAGAGTTTAGGGATTTCTTGCTTACGTAAAGAGGACAAGTATAAATAAGCGGGTGCTAAGTCTGACATGTGTCTGTTTGTAGGTTACCTTTAAGAGACTATGGGCTATACAGTTTATGATCCCAAGGAACAAAAAGTCCTTGTTTCTAGAAATTCTCAATTCCTCGAGAAGGAGCATATACTTGCAAAATCTAGTGGGAACAATGTTGAGTTAGGAACTCAAGAAGATAAAACAGATAATTAATTGATTGTTCCTACACCTGTTACACAAGAAAGTGTAAGCATGGAACAGCCTATTACAACATCGACATTGCGTAGGTCAGGTCGAGCTCCAATTGCTCCCAAGCGATATGATTTTTTCATCACTAATGATAAACATCTCTTCCTTATAGAAGATGACCAGCCTAAGACTTACAAGGAGGCAATGGAAGGCTCAGAGTTTGACAAATGGTTTACAGATATGAGGTCAGAGATGGACTCCATGTATGAAACTCAAGTTTGGAACTTACATGGACGATAACGTAACTACCCATAAAGCAAGGCTGGTTACAATAGGTTATAATTAAAAAGGCATTTATTATGATGAAACCTTTTCATCGGTGGCCATGCTAAAGTCTATCAAGATACTCCTTGCTATCGCCGCTCATTACGATTATGAGATTTGGAAGATGGATGTGAAAACAGCATTCCTTAACGGGAATTTGGATAGGGATATGTATATGACACAACCCAAGGTTCTTACATCCAAGGATGGGTCAAAGGTATTCAAGTTGCAAAAGTCCATTTATAGACTTAAGCAAGCATCAAGGAGTTGGAGTATTAGGTTTGATGAGATAATTAGAGAAATTTGTTTTGTATCAAACGCGAATGAGCCCTGTGTATATAAGAAGGCTAGTGGGAGTGCGATCATTTTCCTTGTATTATCTGTTGATGACATATTCCTGATAGGAAACGATGTTCCTTGGATGATAGTTAAGTCAAGGTTGTCAAAGAAGTTCTCCATGAAAGACCTTAGAGAAGCAGCTTTTATACTTGGTATAAAGATTTATCGAGATATATCTAGAAGGCTGCTAGGTCTTTCACAAAGTACATGCATAGATAAAGTTTTGGCTTGATTTAACCTTGAGCAATCAAGAAAGGGTTATCTAGCAATGTCTCACAGGAATAAGCTTTCTAAATCTGAGTGTTCAAGAACATATGAGGAGAGACCGCGCATGAATGAAATACCCTATGCCTCAGTAATAGGATCCATCATGTATGCTATGGTATGCACTCGGCTTAAAATCTCACATGCATTGAGCGGCATGAGTAGATTTCTATCTGACCCAGGTAAGAAGCACTTCATTGCCATTAAAACTATCCTTAAGTACTTACACAGAACTAAGGATATGTTTTTGGTAAATGGAGAAGGTGATCTCTTTATGAAGGGATACACCAATGCGAATTTTCAATTTAACAGGGACTACTACAAGTCCCATTTGGGATATGTGTTTATGGTTAACAAAGGGGCAATTATTTGGAAAAGTTTCAAACAAGATACGACTATCGATTCAACCATAGAATCTGAGTATATAGTTGCTTCAGGAGCAGCTAAGCAAGATTTTTGGCTTAAGAGAACGGTGTGGTGTCCAACATTGTAAATTCAATAGCGATCTAGTGCGATAATAGTTGGGCTATTGCTTAAGCAAAGGAATCACGGTCTCTTTAGAGAAATGGACATGTACTCAGAAAATACAATCTCATTCAAGAGATAGTAGTTAGAAAGGATATAAGCTTAGAATCCATGCAAATAGATTAGAATCTAGAGAATGAGCTAATAAAGCCATTAACTAAGGTTAAGCATGACCAGTATGTAACGAGTATGGCATGAAGCACATGGGCAATTACTCTAGTGCAAGTGGGAGATTGTTAGACATGATGTATGCCCTAGAGGCATAAGGTGATATATCTTAATTAGTTATAATGTACAAATGATTTATTATTATTATTATTAAAAGGCATCTTCATTATTTATCAGTGCTTTTGTTTATATATTTATGTATCTTGCTGTTATCATATAATGAAAGGCATATTAAATGTATGTATGTATGTATGTATGTATGTATGTATGCATGCATGCATGCATGTATGCATGTATGTATGTATGTATGCGCATTGATAAGACAATGTCTGTGACTACTTCATAGTGTAAAAGTGAGATGACATAGTCCGTGCTATGTGGTGTACTAGTGCAAAAAGGGCTTTTCAGGACGGTTGTTTTTGGCGTTTCCGGACGGTTTTGAACCGTCCGCACAAGCCGCGATGTTATTGATCATGCTCTAATGCAGATAGTTCTAAACCGTCCAAAATAAGTAGCATGCCGGAATGTTGTATAAGAAAAACCATATTGATGTATAAGGGCAATGCAGATGGTTCAATTATAAGAACAGTCCGCAAAGAGCATTTAGGATGGTTCTTAAGAGAGAATCGTTAGGAATGCTGTATAAAAAAAAACCATATTGCTTTTTAAAGGAAATACGGACGGTTCTATTATAAGAACCATTCGTAAAGAGCATTTAGGATGGTTCTCTAAAAGGAACTGTCCTAAATGCTCTTATTTAAAAATTATTTAAAATACTTCATTTATGAGATACGTAGCTAAAATTTGGATTGAAGGGAGCCACATACTGTAGTTCATTAATGTCATTAACTTGTAATGTATGTTATTATTTACATGCAAACAAAGGAAATAACTTTATGTAATTCAATACTAAATCTAATAAATCGAAAGCTGAAACTGAATTTAGCTAGCTAAGTTAGTAACATGATCATTGTAGATAATACAGGTGATGGAAATCAGTAACGTCACAACCAACAAACTTCATGACAAGTGAAAAGATATTCAATAAGAAATAAATAAATGAGAGAATGAGTGGTGAGTATGACCTTGGAACCATTTTTCCCAATGGTACCATAATCAATGCATCACAACCCTGAAAAATGAAAAAAGATAACCGATGCATACCCCATTTTGTCATCTGCCTTGAATCGGTCTTTATCAAATACTTCCTAACAATTTTCAATCAACTCAAGATAAAATTCACATCTTTTAACATAAATCACATGATAAACACGAAAACAAGTAATAGGAATAACTATGGAAAGGGTGATAATTAGTTAGTTGAACGAAAAATGATTCAAATCTATTAAATTGCCTTGTACACCTATGAGCATAACAAACTGCCAATGGAATTCATTATCTAGTGATGTGGCTAGGTAGATATCCAAGTCACTGATAGCAATTAGACTTATTCAAGGATAAGATTACACAAGGTCTAATTTGCAAATATGACAACTTAAATATCCAAATTTACATATATCCTATGCATTGGATAGTTGAAATATCATAAATGCACAATAGTGACAGGCTGAACTGTGTTATTACTTCTTAGCAGACTCCATAATGACGAGGACTTGAATTTCAATTAATCGAAATTCAACATTGAATGAATTACTATGTTATAAAACAATTTGATCGTGTGAATATGATTCACAAGTAATAGGAGTATAATTATCAAAGAACGTAGGAAAAATGAACTAACCAAGCTTCAAATGGCATTGGATTCTGAAATGGAGAAAGTTAGCTCTTCATTCCAGACTGGATTAAGACAACTGTTGATAACTTTGGTCTTCAATGTCTAGTACAAGAGATGTAAAGCAATTAAAAACTCAGATTAACCCTAAGCATATGCAATTTCAAAGATCTAAACTGAAACTAATTTATATTAAACTATAACTCAATAGTAGTAATGTGAATTCAATAGTTCCCAAGCTTTAGAACTACATAAGGATCACTGCTCTTGAAATCTCGAATAACCAATTTTTCACCTTGCATAGCAGTCACCTTTACCAATCCCAACTACTCTTCCATATATCACTGTTAAACCACAAAGCAAATGTGACCTTATTGTTTTTAAGCTTCAGTGGATTCCCTCCACGCTTTTAAGCGACGAAGAAAATGTGAACCCCCTCTGCTCAAGGTACACTATAAATGCAATGTATGCGCCAGTCAGTATGCCCAACGAAGTCAAGAAAATGAACCCACTTACTTCGCTCGAGAAAAAGTCAACCAAAAGGTACCCATTGATCACTATCACTAGTGCCGCAACTAGCCACGACGTAAGCTGTAATAAAAAAAAACAATGTAATGCATCTATCAAAAAACTAGAAAGGAAATAAAAAATAAACTTAACTGTGACTGTGTATTACTAACATACCTTAAGAACAGAACTGATCTTAAAACCTCCCATGATTTTCTCTTGGGAAATGAGAAATAGCAGAGGGATCAGTGCAAAAGGGATCAGAATCGATTGAAGAACGTTTAGCCATTCATTAAGAATGTCCAGGGAATTCTCAGAGGTATCGAAAACAAGTGCAACGATCATTGTAGGG
>CATIWQ010589170.1:0-10616 GCA_949673415.1 Euphorbia schlechtendalii
TCTTGCCTATGATGAGCTATACCAATACAGGAGTACCGTCCTTCTGTATCTGAGGCTCTGAGCTTCTTCTCTCTTAAGTACCTTCCTTATGAGATTGTCAAGCTCCCTCACACTAACTTACCCTCAGCTTAGTGTGATTTACAATAGTTTATAGATAAATGATTTTTATGAACTTCTAAACTTTGTTTCAATTAGCTCAAGTACAAATAGATAAGATTTGAATGTTTGCTAGAATAAGATTGCAAGTAGATTGAGAATTGGTTCACTCTTGAATTCTTTTCTTAAGTTAGCAACCTTCTTCAATGGTGGAAATCATCCTTTTATAGAGGGAGAGAATGCTTTCGTTGATTTTAGATTGTTACTTAGAATTCTGCCGCTATCTCTCAATCTTGTTTCAGTTAACATTCTGTTAGAGTAGCTCGTCCAACTTTGATTCGCGCCATGCTATATCAGGTTGATTTTGGGGACCCACTTTGTACAGTGGTTGCAGATGAGATTTGCAGAAATGTTTTTATTCCTGATCTTGCAGTAAATTTTATCTTGTAGTAAACTTTGGGACAGGGCGCGAGGTGGCATTAAATGCAAGGTCAGCCTTCTTGACTTTTAGAGCCGAAAGACTAAGTTGTCCTTTGTAGTACATTAGAGGAACTTTTTGAGGTTCTGAGTCTTGAGTTCTTTTGATCCTTTAACTACTTTTGAGGTGTCATAGCTTTGCTGACATATACTGGGGCTTCTAAGATGACTTGCTTCTTAACTCAGAACTAACAAAACTAATTTAGCTATAAAATCTAACAAAAGCTAAAGTTGATTAAACCGTATCCACTCTTTAATGGGAGTTGTCTATTCCCGCAATTCCTGCATCTACTTTGAATTTGATCTCGACTCATACAGAACCTCTGCTAGGATGCTATTCTTTGTAAATATCGAACAAATGAATATTGAAGAGCGAAAACTTTTATTGATAAGTGATTTTCAATTACACTTAAACAACTATCGCTTGAATATGTAGAGAAATCTAGTGATCGAAATAGGCTTTCAATCACTTATACATTTTCTCGCTAACACTTACGAATGTAGCGAAATCTAGATATTTTTATTCCCTATCTATGCACACACGTCTACCATGCCGTGCACCACTTTATCCACCACTTGTTCTCCATGAAATTGGTGAGTTTGGAGCCCTATTTATAGAGTATGAAGGGTTGAGTCTATCCAAACGAAGAGCCATGTCCATTGGTGAAAGATTGCATTGCTTCATTATGATTGGATGAGAAGCTTTATCCTTATCCACAATGGAAAGGCACCTCTTCATAATTGGTTAACTTCCAAAAGGTGTCTTTTTATTTTGGTAGTTAATGGTGGTAGATGGCAGTTGATCATTCTTATCTGGCGTTTGATAGTTAAGAAGAGTTGACAAAAAAAAACTATTAATGTCGTGACCACGAAATACATGTCACGACTGTGAATACTTGGTTGGTAACTTTTTGTTCTGAAGAATAAAGTCGTGGCCACGAATGGTTGTCATGATCGTGAATTGTGTTTTTCTTCAGAATCCTTCTTGTAACTTTACCAATCTTTGACAGCTAGCCAAATCCTTAAGTTCCTCTCATCTTTTTGCACCTTTTCATTCTTTTTTCATAGATTTCCAACTTTAATCATTTTACTTCCAAGATTTACCTAGTATCTACATTTGCATAAAAAAAACTACATACCACTTGAAATCTTTTATATGAAGTACAATAATAACTTAAACTATGGTGTTTAATTTGTAAAATTAAATTGAGAATAAGTGTAATTATACATTTATCACACCCCCACACTTAACTTTTGCCTTGTCCTTAAGGTAAATTCAACATAAGTGTATATATTAGCTATCCAAGTTCGTACCTTATTTGGCAAAAGACTATTGTAGTGAGTACCACATTCCCACATTACATAAGATTCAAGTATAAGTCATAAATTTCCCACAATTTAGTAATGTGCAATTCATATAGTCTAGTTGTTTGCTCTTAATGGAAGTTCAACCGAATTGCATCTTCATATAAGCGTTATATGCATACTCGAATATTTCCTTCTCTTAAGCATATTATAAAGTATAAAGGACATAAAAAGCACACTCTGAATAATTTTCTCTCAAGGCATTTTTATGTAACCTAGGATGCTAAAAACACTCTTAGTGGTTGCATTTTATGCTCCATACCACTCTCCCCTTTTTTCAGTGGTTGCATTTTTTACTCCATACCACTCTCTCATTTTTTTTCTTTTAAGCATATGTTTTTGAAGTACTTTGTACTTTGCACTCATTTTTCGTGCTATGCTTCATTTTCTTTTCACTCAATGAATGGTTGCAATTTCTGCTCCGTACCATACCTCACCTTTTGCATAACTCATTGGTTATCATCTGTTTCTTTTGATTTTTCACTCTTAATACCCTCATCCTTTATTGATCAATTTCAAAGTATTATGGCTATAGTTTCCCAACATTTTAAACACACTCAATAGTTATAGGACTTATTCGAGATTTGCATATAAAACTCATAGTAAGAATACTACTAGATATTACTCCACTTAAATTTATCGGAAGCATTAAACTAAAACTATATAACTTATACTAATTCATGTTGCATTGAAATATATATCGAAACATACTTAGAATGTTGCTTTCGAAATTTTACTCACCACTCATCCTTGCCAAATTGATAAATGTTGTGCTAATAACGCTCAATTTCAACATGCTCTCAAATTTTGCACTAACGTCAAACTTGTAATACCAAACACTCAAGATAACCTTGGACAAATATTAGTAAAGTATAAGAATGGATAATGTGTAAATAACAAAAATTTTCAAATTCTTCAATTTTTTTAGTTTTATTCAATTTTTTGGATTTACAATTAGCCCCCCACACTAAAGAACACAATGTCGTCATTGTGGAAGACTTTATTCAATTGAAAATCTAAAACCAAACAACTAGTTTAAAACACACAACTAAAAATAAAATAAGAATAAAAGAAAAAGAATTTGAACTCGTTTTACTCATCGGAACTTGAATTTGTAGGGCTCGGCGAGATTTCCAAATTCTGCATTCTAAAATATGTATTCAACTTCCGGTTCAATGAAATGTTGGATTTTGTCAGTTGACGAACATCTTGCTGTATTATTGCTATGTTTAAGCATGTTTGGTCGACATCTTTTATGAACTTTCCTCTCCAAGTATCATTTTTACTTCCTGAGGCTGTTCTTGAATTATTACTTTCGAATTGAACTTCTTCAACATCTTCTTCGTCGGGTTGGTTTTCTCGAGTAGTAGATTCTTGCATCGGTCCAAGCTTCCTTACCCTTAATATATATGGTAGAAACGTAAACTTTCCTCCTTCTTCTTTAACCAATCCTGCTCTCTTCATATACACTCCTCCCATAAAATTAAATTTTTCCCTTGGATTATATTGGTACAGTAATTAGTTCTTTTCCCCCAAAATTATACCACAATTTGTATTTGCACCTCCAACTCTAGCCTTTTTATGTGTAGTTAGACTAGTGATGGATTCCAAAATATACATCGAAAACTTTTGTAGAAATTGTGAAACTGCGTACTCCAATATTTCCAAGTCTTTCATTGACACTTTAGTTGTTTCATGTCGAAAGAAAAGACTTTGAGAAATAAACTTGTAAAGGTAGAGAAGGCTATTACTTCGGATGTTCTTGTTGGATGAGTTCTTGACATCACATCGATCCAATCCCATTAACTCAATCCAAACATCTGTTAATTTATATTCTTCATCTTTCTCAATCTCATCAAAATTTTCTCCCAAACCAAACCATTTGATTAAATCCATCATTGTGAATTAATATTCTTCTCCTTCATTCCTAAATTTCTTTTTCAAGATATTCCCATCTTCAGCAATTGTAACCAAGAATTCAAGGACCCATTCCACTATAAAAGGAAATCACATATTCACAAACTTCTCCAAACCAAACAGCAAAACATACTCCTCCACTTCCGCTTAAATCCCAGTATCAATAGCAAAAGTAGGATGGTAGAAAATCATACAATGAAAATTGAAGTTCTCAATTCTCAAGTATCTTTCAACTTTTTCATCACTATAGATTGGAAAGGGACAACCTACTTCTTTTTGCCGATTCACAACTTTGCTCTTCCTCTTTGATGATATTGATTTCTTTGGTGCCATTATAATGGAATTCAAGAATTTTGAAACACAGATTTGAAAGACAGAATATTTGTTTTTGCAAAGGATTGAAATTATGAAAAAGAGTTTTTGTGAAAACAAACTAGGAAAAGAGGTTATTTATATAGAAGATAGGGTATTAATTGTGTTTCCAAAGGATATATATCAATTATAATCGTTAAAATATAGCTGTTATAGCAGTAACTGATGTGCAGATCGCATGGGTCACGATCTCGAAGGTTAATCATGATCGTGACTTTCTCTTATACAAAAACAGAGAGTTTATATCAAACTGATCATGAGGGTGATGCATGTCGCGATCGCGATATGTCAAAATCCAAAAAGTTTTTGTTCTTTTCTTTTATTTGAAAAACTATTCTTATACATAAAAACAAATAAATATATATTATACAATATTATACTTTAGGAAAATATAAGAGATTTAGGGATCTAGGGAGTCTTTCAACCCCTTAAATTAATATTCATGGATGAAGTCCAACTTAACAACTTCTTGGATGCAAGCATTTATCAAGTCAAGTTTCATGCAAATATCTTCATCTATAGGATATTTATCAGCTTTACCCATGTTAAATTCAACAGTATCGTCTCCTATCCTTAACTTAATTTTGCCTTCCGAAACATCTATTAATGCTTTGCTAGTATGCATAAAAGGTCTTCCTAAGATTATAAGACACTTTTCATCATATGTAAAATCTAGCACAACAAAGTCTGTTGGAAAAACAAATTTATCCACTTTAACTAGCACATCTTCTATTATGCCATGAGGACGTTTAATAGACTGGTTAGCCAATTGCAAGACCATATTTATCCTTTTAACTTATAATCAAGCTTAAACTCTTTGAAGATCGATAAAGGCATAAGGTTTATACTAGCCCCAAGATCACATAAACATTTTGGAAAAGAAATGTTTCTAAGTTTTATGGAATTGTGAAACTTCCTAGATTTTTAAGTTTAGCGAGCATTGTAGCGTTTATTATTTTGCTACAATCTTCAGTTAAAGATACTTTTGATATTCCTTCTAAACTATATTTTTGAGATAAAAGTTCTTTGATAAACTTATCGTAGTTAGGAATCTGAGTAATGGCTTCAATGAATGAGAGATTGATTTCCAGACCTTTAAGTTTGTTTATGAATTCTATGAATAGCTTATCTTCATTTTTCTTCTTCATTCTATGTGGAAATGGTGGTTGAGGGGGATTAACCTTTCCGGATTTAAGTTATTCATCCACTCCTGCTTTATCATCAGATTTACTCTGATATTCATCCGGTAATTCAACAACATCATCATGAGCAAGCATACCCGAAGGATTTGTGTTATCTAGTAATTTACCACTATGAAGGGCTATAGCATGCACATTTTCCTTAGGATTTCCTTCTATGTTACTAGGTAGATGGCCTTTTCCCCTAGATGGAATAACATTCGCTAATTGACCAACTTGTATTTCCAAATTATGAATGGAAGATGATTGATTTTTTAAACATTTGATCCATCTTATTCTCTAACTTTTTGTAATATTCTTCCGACTCTGATTGCTTATTACAAACTCCTTCTAGAAACTTGTTTATTTTACTTATTAATTGCCCTATTCTATTAGTAATTTAGTAATTCTTTTGTTGATTATCACCATACTTCCAATTAGAATTCCTATAGCTATTTCCATTATTGCCATAAGAATTCCCTTGACTTTGAACATAACTTAATTGCTCCCCTACACATGGGTTAAAGTTACACTCAAAACTGGTGTGTCCGATTTGACCATAATTTTCACATGTCAAAGGGTTATTCTTGCTTATATGCATATTTTCTATCTTATTAGATAAAGCAGATATTTGTGATTTCATAATAGTAATATAATCTAATTCATTGACCTTTTAAACTGAACTAGAGGATGTAGATGCAGCATGTAAATGAGTAGGATTAGTAATACTTCGTATGCTCTCTCCACTGGCCACATACTATTGTTACTTGTCATATCTTCGAAAAGATCAAAAGCTTCTTGACTAGTTTTCTTCATAAGAGATCCCACAGCCATAGCATCAATCGCTCATCTTGTTGCATGATTTATTCCATTGTAGAAAGTTTGTAGAATCATATTTTGAGGTAAACCATGATGAGGATAAACTCGCTGAAGTTCCTTATAACGTTCCCAAGCTTCATATAAGGATTTACTATCTTTCTAGGTAAAGGAAGTGATTTCTTTAATGAGTCTTGCGATTTTTGCTAATGGAAAATATATAGTCAGAAAGGCTTGGGCTAATTGGTTCCAAGTAGTGATTGAATTTAGGGGTAATGAATTCAACCAAACTTTCGCTTTATCATGGAGTGTTAATGGGAATAAGTGAAGTTTAACTGCTTCATCAAGAACATTGGGCACTTTGAAAGTATCACAAACTTCTAAAAAGTTTGCAATGTGAGAATTCAAATTTTCATCGGGTAGACCATTATACTGTACATTGTTGTTAATCATTTGAACTAATGCTTGTTTTATTTCAAATTGATTTGTTGCAATTGGCGGTCTAATAATTCCTTGATTTTACCACTGATGGTCGAAATAACATAATCCATAATCCTTGGTTGAGGCTTAAGTGGATCTGGATTTGGATTTTCAACTCGATCTTGATCGTCAGCCATTCTTCTTACTTGTCTCTTATATTTCCATTTCCTTGTCCTACCAAATCATTCTATTTCTGATTCGAAAGACGCCAAACTTTCTCCCAAACTACACATACTTGGCATTCACATGCTAGAAAGAAAATTCAATGAATAAGCAAGAAAAATATGTTAATAATAAGATATAATTTCTAAAATAAAAACAAAAATAAAATAAATGTAAATGACACGTAAAATATAATTGCCCCATTCTTAGCAATTTGATCTCTAGAATGCACTTGCCTTCCCTGGCAACGGCATCCGAAATACTTATCCCCAGCAACGGCACCAAAAAGTTGTTTGCCACTTTTCTACTGATAAGTTTAATAATTTGTTCATAAGATTTTGGCTTTAAAGTATAGGTGTTGTCAATACCAGTTATCAAGTAGAAAATTGATGATAATTGCAAGTATACAGTTGCGATGTAGTTTTAAAAGATATAGAGCCCATAGAGATGGAACCAGCTCTAAAGATCAACAAGAAGAACGGAACAAAAGAAAATAATTTAATTTAGTTTGGAGGATTGGAATGATGGATGGATAGACAAATGTATTAAAGATTAGAAAAGATAAAAAGTATATAGATATTCCCTACGAACAAGTATAGCAAAGAAAACATACAAAATCATCAAAGATATAACGTACACTAGATTAATTTAACAGATTCAGTTCTAAACACTTAGATATTCAATTATTCACCGTAGAGCAACACATGAAATGACTTTTCTAAACCTATTGCAAACTAATGAAGATGATTATAAAGTAACATATATCTTTCTCATCTTCATGTTTCTTAATGAATGATAGATAATATAAATAAGTGAAATATTAAATATTGGTATAACCTTAGTTTATAACAAGAAATTAACTTATGCAATGAAGTAGGTAACTTATTTCAAACCAGAATCTCTAAATTTCAAGTAAGAATTATCCTTGAAAATGATACTATACCAGAATCTTCCTAGAAGAGTTAATTTAGATGGCGACTTCGTGTGATTAGGAATTTATGTTCCTAAACCTTTTAATTTATTTCGGAAGTAGCTTGACCCTCATTTGGAATGGTTTTAATGGGAAGAAATCATTAGCATGTGCCAAAAAGTAGTGATATGTCCCAAACTGTGAAATATGTCCCAAAAGTAGCATATGTACCGAACAATAGATAAAACTTGACCTGCTCGATAAAGGCTCATTCGAAATGTCATCCGCTTACAATGGTGACTCTGTTAAGAAATTTTTTTTCTTAAAATTGAATTTCGATGTTTAAAATATTTGACGAAGTACAAAAAAATTGTTTAAGTTAATTTTATTGAATATCTTTTATTTAATGTATCATGTTCATTTGCAGTAGATAGAATTTTTTCATTTCGGATAGGATGTCCCCATTTGATCCAGTTTATTCAGGAAAGCAACACTTAAACCCTTCACAGGGTTTAGGGTTCTCAATGGGTAGCTACTCGTATGCTCAATATATTTTACGGGGTCCAAGGTATATTGTAGTGTTGTGGAAACCATCTACATCAGCAACCCAATGTTCAGCTTGCATATAGTAGCCATAACACTTATTTTCCCCTAGGATTACCCCGAATCATGAAAACTAATAGTTTAGGTTACACTTTGTATCCCTTATGGATGTCAAAGTTTTAATAGCCAAGCCTAGTGTTAGAACCTTTAACCAATCAATGCATTAGAGATATAAGGAGGATTAGAGGGATAAGGTTGGAAGAATTAGCTCTTGTTTGCAATGTTGTGATATAAACTATATAATACGTGTTATCATACTAAATGATGCCATGCTATGTGATGCGTGTTGCCATGTGTTGTGCCACATGTTACTTTTTCTTTATAACTTGCTATATAATTCATATGGTCCGAGTCACATATATTAACCACAAATTTTGTGTAGACACAAACACACACATCGATTCTCATATATTTATTTAGACATTTTATACATCTCTCAAAATGCCTATGGAACCCCTCAACCCCATTTGTACCATGTACATTTAGCATCTATACCAAGCATATTTTAATCTATACCATGTATATTTTAACTATACCATGCGTAATTTAGGCCATGCCAAGGCACCACTTTGACTATACCATGCGTAGCCTAGGTTATGCCATGCGTTGAATTATTTAAACCATGTATATTTTCAATTATACCATGTATAGTTTATAAATTATACCATGCATAATTTAGGTTGTACCACATGTTGCCATTTTAATTATGCCATGCATAATTCAGGCCATGCCACGTAATCACTTTAACTTTGTCATGCTTAGCTTAGATTATGCCGTGTTATCACTTAGACTTTGCCATGTTTAGCTTAGATTATGCCACATAATCACTTTGACATGCTTAGCTTAGGTTATGCCATGTAATCACCTCAACCATGCCATGTTTAACTTAGGTTATGCCACATCATCACTTTGACTTGGCCATGCATAATTTTTATTATGCCACGTCATCACTTTGACTTTGCAATGCTTAGCCTAGGTTATGCCATGTCATCACCTCATATTTAGCTTAGATTATGCCACATCATCACATTCATTATGCCAACGTAACTTAGGCCATGCCATGTCACCTTTTTTACTATACCATATATATTCTATAAACTATACCATGTTTAGACTAAGTAATACCATGTGTATCTTTACCAACTATACCATGTGTCAATATGCATGTGTATACAACATCTATGCCATGTTTAGGTTGTATTAATGTTATACTATGATTAAACCATGTATAAATCATACCGATGAGCATATAATTACAATTATTATCATAATAATTTTACATATTAAACAGATAGTTTAAGTTATTTTCATACTTCGTATAAAAGATTTCACGTGGTATATAGTTGTTTTTTATGCAAATGCAGGTACTAGGTAAATCTTGGAAGTAAAATGATTAAAGTTGAAAATCTATGAAAAAATAGTGAAAAAGGTGTAAAACAATGCATGGAACTTAAGGATTTGGCTTAGGATCGAAGATGTCGAAGATCGGTAAAGTTACAAGAAGGATTCTGAAGAAAAACATAATTCACGGTTGCGACAACCATTGACGGTCGTGACTTAGTATTCTTCAGAACAGAAAGTTTCCAACAAAGTATTCACGATTATGACATGTACTTCACGGTTGTGACATTGACCGATTTTTGGTAAACTCTACTCAACTATCAATCGCCAGATAAGAACGATCAACCGCCATTAACTACCAAACGAAAAGACACCTTTTGAAAGTCAACCAATCATGAAGAGGTGCCTTTCCATTATGGATAAGGATAAAGCTTCTCATTTAATCATAATGAAGTGATGCAATCTTTCACCTATGGACACGACTCTTCATTTGGATAGACGCAACCCTTCATACTCTATAAATAGGGCTCCAAACTCACCAATTTCATGGAGAACAAGTGGTGGATAAAGTGTTGCATGGCATGGTATACGTGTGTGTATAGATAGGGAATAAAAATATCTAGATTTCACTGCATTCGTAGGTGTTAGTGAGAAAATGTATAAGTGATTCGAACCCTTTTTCGATCACTAGATTTCTCTACATATTCTAGTGATTGCTGTATAAGTGTAATTGCAAATCATTTATCAATAAAAGTTTTCATTCTTTAATATTCGTTTGTTTAATAGTTACAAAGAATAGCATCCTAGAGGAGGTTCTGTATGAGTCAAGAATGAATTCAAACCAGACATAGGAATTGCGAGAATTGACGACTCCCATTAAAGAGTGGATATGGTTTGAT
>CATIWQ010589213.1:0-22712 GCA_949673415.1 Euphorbia schlechtendalii
TAAATGTGTGTTCGCTTATATGGTGTTTCGTTGCAAGTCATAACTTGTTAAGGAATGATAAAAGATAATAAATTTGAACAGAGTAACTAATAATCATGTGGGGTGTCAAACACATGTGTACTTAGATATGAGCAATAGCAATTGCACAACAGAAGCTTCTTTGTAAAAGTTTGCGTTGATTATGAATAATTTGGCTTTTTGTGATGTAGGCATCTTTGTGTGAATTTCTAAATCATTCCACATCATGGTTGGAACATATACTTGCAAGTTGTATGAAACTGAAGTAGGATGGACTAGTCACATGCTTGAAAAACGACATTGAAGGACTAAGCTCAAACATATTTATAACAATGTTACTAGACCAAATTCTTGACTTAAAAAACTACACTGTTACATTGAAATTTCCATCATTTTGACTAATCAGGTTAGTTGTAAATTAGTCATTTGCTAGATCCAATTTTGTAGTATAATTAGGTTAGTCGTAAATATCTATAATTTTTACAAACTAGAAACACAATTCATCACAGCTATATTGTTTATTAGTATAGCAACATGCATTTGTTCGACTCTACATTTGGATCTTTTGTATATTTTTGGCTTTAGCCCCATATCTAATCAGGAAGAACTTCTTTAGTGCTAGAAAAGTAATTACCATTATTAATTCATGTTCTCAGTTTCAACATGCAATTAGTCATTTGTGGATCCAATGCTAGTTTATATGTAGATCTAAATAATATATTCTTGTTGGACAACTGATTTTATAATTTTGAGTTCCCTTCGATTCAAAATGTAATTGTAAAAAATATTTGGCAACAACATAACATTGTAACTATAGATACCCGGTGACAAGATAAATGTTGTTACTCAAAGAAAATATTGTAACCATATGTATTCTGTGACAACATGAAAGTTGTTAAACATAAAACTTTGTGACAATATTTTATCGTCACATATGCGATTTTCACATTACAAATCATGTGACAACTATATATTGTCACATACTTTCTCAAATGTTACAATTTTTTTTATGTTTTGTGATACGTTTTGTTATTACATGTAAGAATTCATGACAATTTTGTCAAGTTGTCACGTAGTTGCAACTCATTTTGTAATCTTATATGTGACAATTCGATCAATTAGTGACATCTAATTTTGTTTTCGTTAAGTATTGTTACAAATGATAATTATTGTGACAAGAAATTTTTGTCACCAAAAAAATTAGAATTTGTAACTATTTACTGTCACTTAAGAAATTATCTTTTGTTACGGGGTTATACCTGACAACCCTTGTGACAACTGTTTGTCATCACATTTAGTTTTAAGTAACGATTTTTTCATTTTTTGTGACAACTAAGATTGTCACTAATAGCTTCATTTCTTGTAGTGCGCGTGAATTAAATAAAGTGTAATTTTGTACAAAAAAAGTAGAGCATATTTATAAAAGATGCAGAGGTTTCAGTTAAAGACAGAGTGTTTGCATGTGAAAATTTTAACTTGGACATAGATTTCGACATATGTGTGTATATATTGTCATTTTAACATATCTTTTTGTGTATAATTTTTCAAAAATCAAGTAATATTTATCTACTCAGGGTGATCCGGTTATTTTATTAAATAATTGTTGATAAACATCTTTCAGTTACTGTTAAATCATATGAAAATAAAATTTGAACAATTAATGAATTTTTAAACATTTATTTGACGAGCAAAATTGAATTAAAATTCAATAAAGATCCACAAGACATTAAAAAATGAACAGTGAGAGGTAAATGAAAAATAAAATAAAAGAATTAAAAAAATCTCATATTTTCAAGTTTGAGATGAATTAAGAACGAATTATATAAAAGAAAATATAAGAGAAAATCAAGAACGTGAGACAAAACTTTAACCAAAAAACCATGGTGGGTGACTAGACTATTTGTTTGACCCGATCTGGGAGGTGACCGAGTTGGAAACGGGCTCGAAGGGTAAACTAAACCCGCAACCAAAGGGAGCCAACTCGTGCGGTCTCTCTCGGGGTTTAAGCAAAAAGGAATGCAGGATTGGCGAGACAAGTGCAAGCCAAAACCACTATAGTATTTCTGCAGTGAGGAGAGCAAATGGTTTCTCTCACGACTTGGGCCCGATACCTCGTCCTCAAATGCGACTACGCCGTCTCTCTCTGCCAGAAGGTTCTTCTTCTTTCTTCCTCCATTAACCTCCCCGCTTTTATTTCCCTTTCAGCTTCTTGTCATCGTTTTTCCTTTAATTCAACGGATTGGCACTGTTTTGACCTATTTTTTTCCTTGAGAATTGGCTGTTTAAGAAATTCTTGCGGTATCGCTTAGCTCATGCTTCGAATTTCTTACACATTCGTTTGAATTCGGGGGGTTTTCCCTGATTAGGTAGCGTTAGTGATACTATTCTACTAGTGACTCAGCTGATGCTGGTTTCATATTATTTCTTTTCAGCTTCTGATGGTAAATTTTGTTTTTATTTAATTTGCTTATGCCTGTGTGAGAATTGGTAACCAAAGAAACAGTGTCACGTCTCTGGATGCGAGGAACCTAGACTCTAACTTTTCCTCTCTATGTTTCTGTTTTAGAAACTTAAATTCAGGTTTATTTTTAGCTTTTCCTGTTTTGATTTCAGTAGCAGTTTCTATTTACGTGCTATCTAGTCTGGATGTCATGGACTGCATGATATATTTGGTGCTCCTTTTGGTATTGTTCATCAGAAATACTGAATCTGCGCCCTGCTTTATTAGTGCTAGCTGGAATTTCTAGATTAGAAAAGAATGAGCAAAGATTTATGTTGTTCATGCCCTGATAGCTTAGGCAATTGTCTTCAGAATGATTTTTTGTGAAGGCTTATTCATCTTGTTAGATGTTGAATTTAATTTCATAGTCATTGACTAACACTAAGCGCACATACAACTTTAGATCTTACTTAAAGTCACAGTCAATTACCTTTAGTACCCCTTAAGTGCTTAAATCAGCCTTATAGTAGGGTAGATACTTTAAATAGTCATTTCTGTTATGTTAATTTGAATCAGACAGTTTCCAGGTTGACGAAATTTTGTAGCCATTGCATTCTTTCTTCTGGTTGCTGGAGCTTGTAATAAAGTCTCTCGGATAGTTATTCATGTACTCTTGATTTCATACATGGGAATTTTCGTAGAATGAACTAAAAGGCACTATTTTGTGTAATATATTTCTTTTAGAAGAGCTATTGAACGTTGGAAGTTGTTATAATGAAATTTTAGTGAAAAATAAGTAACAAATTCTAATGAGTTTCCTGAAGACTATGTTTCATTCCTGAAGTTCAACAGTCTTGTGAGATGTTCTTTTTTGTGATTGATTATATGGAAATCGACTTTCTTTTTGTCATGATGTGTATGCTCAAAATCCTGAGATTATTGATGTGCTAACTGTAGATCTATATGTACATATAATTGTTGTCAGTCATGGAATAACTATTGTTATATTGAATGTTCTACTCTAATAGTTGTTCTCCATTGGGTGCAGAGCTATTGGAAGGGTCAACTCAATGAGATAGAAGCTTTTGATCAAATATTGAAAAATATATTTCAGGGCAGGATGACATATTTACATTGGAATAAAGGACACGAAATGGCACCAACGATTGGAGATCAAGGGGGAACTCTTCTAGTTCGAAGGTTACCGGCTGTTAGTCCAACGTAATGCTACTTCACCCTTTTCTCTATTTTAATTTAAATTAGTAGGGCTCACTTGATTCACAATAATTATCAAGAGCCTTAATATTTGATTGATATATAAATTGACTGTAAAAAGGAAATGATCTCACTCTTAGTTAATTTGTATTGGACCTCATCGGAAATATCCAGGTTCAGTGTAACTTTTTGTGACTCCTGCTTACTTTAGATATGAGTTTTGTACCTTTATAATATAGTGTACAGAGCAAGCGATTTATCAGGCATCCTAAACTCTAAATAATGCATATTTTATTAGGCTTCAGACTATAGTTGTTCTGCCAATGGAGGCATTGCGCAAAGGATGTACTAGGGGTTTGAGATGTATGAATGATATTCTGCCGAAGATTATTAGGCCCTGATTAGGGGTGTGTTAAGGTTGGCATAGCTGTATTAGAAACTTCGAATACTGACTAATGGCTTGTCAAAACTCAATTTTCTGTGTTAATTCAAAATATAATTTTTGAGTTTTTTAGGTAGTTGTGCAATTGGTGGCAGTGTATGCTTCTAACGGAAATAACTTGATTCCAAAGGTTATGTAATAGAGCATCCCTTGATTTAGCAGGGTATATGGAAGTATTCCAAGTTGTATTATCTTTGTTCATCCCATTTAGGAGTTTGAAAACCTGTTTGGATAATTTTTAAGATTAGTGCTGTGTAATTTCAAATTTATTTTATTGGATAGAGAAATAGGCTTTGTTCTTTTATGAGTTATACTCTTGTGGAAATCTATTTTTATGCCTTATAGAATTCAAGTCTTGAATTTAGCTTGATGCAGAAATCTACCAGTTAATGATTGTTTGTTTAGTTCTGATAGCAGTTTAGAAAATGTGTTGCATTTGTATAGATGATAAAGGCATTGAAAAATTAAAAATCTGTTTTCTGAGGTAATTATTTATCGGATAGGTTTAGAAAATGATTCGAGTAAACTATAGTTATATTAGTTGGGGTGGCCATGTGCATCCCTTATTCTAGTGGTGGTGATAGAAATTTTTCATAGCTGAGGAGACACATGCAAATGCTAGATTGAGATCGGGCAGTTGTCCAACTCTTCAAGCATTTCTGGGTTAGCATCATCTTAACTTGACTCTTGAGTCAGAGAATCTTCGTTTGAGATATCTTTCACTATATTTTTAGTATGTTTGGCTGATTTTGTACCACTGAAATGCCTATTGTAAGTTGGTATGTATGTATGTATGTTGGTTTCCTCCTTTTACCCAAATATAAAATCTTTTGAGCGTAGCAACTCTAATAAGTGCTTACTCGTACTGGAAGTGACCTCATATCAACATTAAGTTCCTTTTCTTAGCTATTTTGAAGTATTTTTTTATGTTTATGAGTGGCCGGAGTGGCTATGTGCATAAAAAAGAGATGCTAAAAAATTTTCCAATGAATTATGCATTATGGTTATTCGGAAATCCTTGCTGTGGAGGATTTATGCAACTTCTGAAATTCATCATCTTAAACCTGCAAAATTCAATAAATTCTTGACAACAGAATATGTGACCTGTGGATGACATAGTTCTGGGTTTTGGTTTAAATCCTTTCTTTGAAATACTAATTACTTGCATTATGTGCCTACTTGTTTGTTGTTTGAGCTGTTTTGTTAATACCCTTATTTCAAATTTGTAAGTGTTCCTACGTGTATTCAAGAGGATTGAAACACACGTGTCCTAAATTTCAAATTTCACCTTTATACGCTGGTCTAAAGGTGGCATTATTAGATTTAGAGGCTGCATCGTATACAAGTTGCTAATTAGGGTTTTTTGTTTATCAACTGTAGGTGATTGATTTGCTAGTGTGTATTTAAGTCCTTGCACGTTTGCTGCTATAACATGATATCTCAGTCATTCGTTTTTGCCCTTAAGTTCATCCTTCAAAACATTTCATCATCATTTGTCAAATATTTATAGATTAATGACAGGTAAACAAAAGAATGGGAAAATGGACAAAAACTAATCTTTTTTACTTAAACCCTGTTAGTAAACCACTGCTGCAGCCTGCAGTGTCTTATTTATTAAATTTTAAGATAAATCTACATTTTTTTCATCGAACAAAACAAGTTCAGCACGAGTCAAGCTCTGTTGCAGTGTTATTGTAAATTGCAAACCTGGATTCATTTGTATTGCCATTTTTTAATGTTCCTCAATAAGTCGATATTACTCATCTTTGCTGGAAAACACTGCAGCACCTGACTGCATAATTCTTGCAGGCATGTTGATGTTGGTGATGTAGTGGTTTTGAAGGACCCTGAGGATTCAGATAAATATTTGGTTAGAAGATTAGCTGCTACTGAAGGATATGAAATGGTGTCTACCGATGAGAAAGATGAACCCTTTGTTCTTGAGAATGACCAGTGCTGGGTCTTGGCTGACAATGAGAAGTTAAAGTCCAAGGTATCTGTACATAATGCAGAGACATCTCTATCAAATCCGTTTGATTTTCTGGCATACGTTTTGAATCAACGACTATGATTCATGTAGTAGCTAGTGGCTAGTGCAATATTCAAATTCAGTATGTGTGGGCTTTTCTTTTTTGTGCCATTCTGTGATGTTATTTCAACACCATTAAATCTTCGATCTACCACTAAACTTTGTGCTGTATGTCAAATATGGACTTGAGGTTTTTTCTCATTAGATAACTCGAGATTGGTTTAAAAAGAATTGGGTTCTTCATGAAAATCCAATTCATTTTGATGAAAGATATGCATTTTATCTGCCAACCATCCTTTCTCTTACATAAATGAGCAAATTGCGTTGTTCAAATTCCTAGTTTAGTCTTTGGAAAAATCTTTGTTGCCACCAGTGCAAAGATGTGGAAGATAGAATATAACTAGAGTTGTAGTATATGTGTTGGTTCTAGATTCTTACACCTTTTTTTTTCAGTTGCGAGTTAAAGAAAGTTTGCAGTATCCAAAATATAGAGTTCCGACAACAATATTATTAAGATAATATCTTTTCTCCCTGCAAAACTGAGGGCTCCACTTTCGAATTTACTATGTATTCTAAGAGTGTGCTCAATTCTGATTATCTTGGTTATATTTGTGCTTGCCACTTCAACTATTTTCCTATTGATGCCCATTAACCATAATTGTAGGATTCCCTATTACTCCTCTCTCTTCGAGGCCAAAAATAGTAGCATTTGCTACTTCATGTATTTTGCTATTTTCCTTGATATATGCATTAAACAGTGCATTGATTTCCATGCATGTGTTTGTATTTGTTGATATTGGTAATCCAATAGCCAATTCGTTTGATGAACTTATGATTTATCCTTTTCATATATTCTTGGACACACAGGAAGCCAATGATAGCCGGAAATTTGGTCCAGTTCCTATGTCAGATATAGTTGGCCGAGTTATTTATTGTCTACGAACAGCTGTGGATCATGGTCCCGTTCAAAACAGGTGAGCCACCACCTGACTTCAAATATCGTAAAAATATTTTTTGCTGGGAACTAAATTTAGCCGAATTCTTATGTTAATATACCAGTCCACAAAGCACCCATAAGGATACTCCAGTGTTGGAAGTGGAACTAGATGTCGAGGAGTTGGCCAAAAATCACAAAGCCTGAACTTCGCCCCTGAATAAACAAACTTCTTTTGTTTTCGGTCGTGTATGTAACTTCTGTTTCTCTTCCAATATTTGCAAAATAAAAATGAATTTATCGTTTGCATTTTTGCTGAAGAATTTGCATGTTTGTGATTTCTTCTGGTCAGATGCGTCGGTGACGGTGTTTTTTCGGGAAAACTTGAAGACGTTTCTTCATTTAATTGAGTTTAAACTTCATTCGACCGGCATCAGAACGAACTTGTGATTTGAAACCTTGAAAAGAAATTGAATCTAGCTGAATTATAAATTCAATCGTGTTGGATTCTTCATTGCCCATATATGGAACTTACTTGGATAAGTGATTATATCTTAGCACTTGGGAATATGAAATATGTTGTTCTGGTTTCTTTGTTTCTTAAAATAAAACCAGCTTTTGAACTTTGAAGGCAATTCTTCTAGTTGCCTCACTATATGACGTTTAACTTGATGTCAATGCCTTTGACTTTGTATACGTTGAATTAAAAACATTTTAATGCCATTTTTTATTTTGCTTGCCAAAAGTTTCTGTGCAACCTTTATTGAAAACGTTGAACAACCTGTATTGGAAAAGCAAAAGCCAATGTGTATTTAATCTCTACTTTTGATGGTATTTTGCAGTTTTTAATATTTTATATGAAGTGTGATTTTTATCTTATTTAATACTTATTGAAATGTTTGTTTTACTTTTAATGAAAAAGATGTAATCCTTTCGGTCAAGCTTAATGTATTAGGGGCTTCCTTATCCTTTCGAGTTGATGTCATCTGTAGTTTATGATTGGTTTGATTTTTTAAAAATGTTATTTTCTTGATTTTTTTCATTTCAATTAGATTTTGACCATGTGACATGAATGAGGTAAATTGGTACACATTTCACAAGTTTAGGAGGAAATTGGTGTTTAGGGATAAGGACAGGACTCCTGACTTATTCAGCCTTTAATCAATTTAAGTTTATACTAAAAAAACAAATGCAATGGCTTAACCAAGGATGAGAGAATGTAAAGTAGTTTTGTTATTAACAAAGTTGTTTATAAGTTCTAATAATCAATGTCCAATAATTGCTCTAAGCGGAAATTGCGAAAATAGATTGATAAAAGTAAGAACATATTTAAGATTAAAAAGTTGAAAAAATAAGGTTTTAGTTAAATTTAACGTAATAAAAGAACATATTGAAATTACAAATATTTTTACGTGTTTTATCTTGATCCGTAGTATTTTAGATTGCTTTTTTAATCTTAGAGCACATTATTTTTCAGCTTGAAACAATATTTTCTTGGCCTAGCTGTTAAGAAAAAAATTGTAAAAAGATCCTAGGTTCAAGTCATGTCCGGGTAAGTTGGAGATTTTTCTTTTGATTTAATGTAAACTCAAATAAGACAATTTTTTTTAGAAAAATGAGAACACTAATCTAGTCAATTTTTTTCGATCAAAATGTTCAACTATAGTTATCATAAATATCGATATATTGAAAAAAAAAATGCATAAATGCGTTACTCTACACAAAAAAAAGTCTAAACCTAAATGACACGAAATGGCTCCTAAAAACATAAAATCAAATTAGAGCTAACAAAATAACACCTTAACATAGAATTTTTATGTTGCCCACACGGGTTGACCGAATTTTGCACCGACTTCATTTGAATCTGACCGGGGAAGTGAAGTTGGTTGTAATGGATGTGTTTCCATATAAAGATTTCTTGCATCACAAACTCAAATCCAATATATAACGTAATTTCATAACCATGCTAATAAAAGAGAATGAATTACAACCGATTAAATTACTACTTTATCAATTCTAGAATCCTAATGCATAACCACCTATTATATCATTTTAAGTCATTTTCATAGTTATCTGACCAAAAACTAACAAGTTTCAAGGAAAAATTCCCGCGGAGAAAATAAGATAAAATAATGGAGCCTTATAAGCTAAGATTTCATTCCAAACATCGCGCTCTTTCCTCTCTATTCGCGTCCATATATATCTTCAATTTTGGTTAATTCAACAGTCTCCGAATCTTTCCTAGTTTGGCTTCATTTCTGGCCAAAATACAAACGATAGAAGACGCTTTTTATATTCATGGGTCTGAATCAAAGCCTTGATTCAACGACTCATAACCATTCCAAAGACGAGTTGTTGTATCAGCTCGTTACTACTGGAAATGCGGACGCCATTAAATCCCTTCGTACTTCAGGTGCCAGTCTTGAGGTATTGCGTGATTTACTTTGTATTTTGCTTCTTTTAAACGAATTCCACTATTGAGTGCTCGATAAATTGAATTGGTAATTTGAACTTTTGTGCGAATGGTTTTATTTGGAGAAAATTGAGAAATTTAAGTTTCTGAATGCAGTGGATTGATAAAGAAGGAAAAACTCCTCTTATCGTGGCTAGCATGGATTCTGGATTATTCAATGTTGCTAAGACTTTGATTGAAATTGGGGCTAATGTTAATGCTTATCGTCCTGGTACGTTATCTATTGTTTAAATCTGATTAATTTCATTTTAATCGGTAAGTTTACTGATGCGAAAGGGAATTTGAAATGCCCTAATTTGCAGGGCGTCACGCTGGTACTCCTTTGCATCACGCAGCAAAACGAGGCCTGGAACACACTGTTCTTTTACTTCTCTCCAATGGAGGTATATATGTTTATACGCCTTTTATACCTTGTAGCCCATTTGAGTGTCTTTTGCTTATGTAGCTGTGTTTGGCTCTCAATCTTAGTTCTTATGTTTATGTTTCAGCAAATGCTTTAGTTAGGAACGATGATTGTCACACAGCTCTGGATGTTGCTAGATTAAAGGGGCGTACTAATGTTGTCCGCGCCATTGAGGTAATTTTGATGAGTTACATTGTTGCGAATGTCGTGTTAATGGTATGTTTATAAGTTTTTTTGGGTTATTTTCAGAATCATATTGGCTATTTTACTGGATGGCTGCGAGAGTTACTTGGTCCAAGTTTTCTCGAAGCGTTAGCTCCTCAGTTATTATCAAGAAAAATGTATCTACAGTTTCTGCTTATAAATATATGCCTTTCTGAGAGCAGTAAGTAATTATATGCTAAGTATGGCTCATTGCTTGCAGCTGGGTTGCTGTTACACCTTGTGGTTCTAATAATCCCATGAAGCCTGTCAAGTTGGAGCTTGCTATTTATTCTGCTTTGCAGGTATCAGTAATTTAAACCCTTTAATATTGTTCCATACACAATCAATGTTTTCCTGTAATCATCTGTCTTCTTTTAAGCGTTGTTTTGGAAATTATTATGAAGATATTATCTTGTGGTCCATTCAACAATGTGCCTATGCAAAATAGCCAGAGTTAAAGCTTGATCCTTCTATTTTTCTAGATGACCTGCCCCAACATACTAATTGCATTATATGTTTGTAGTTATCCGTGTTGATAACAATTTTATTGATAAGTTCATGAATTAGTTATTTTGACACAAATTTTACTCTAATATGGTGGATCTCACGGTTCTTTTTCACTTATTAGATTGAATTGCCACTTTTTGCTCGGTTTAACAATGCAATACTCTGTGGTTCTGTCTAAACATTTATTTCGTTATCTTTTTACACTTCTTTTAGGCATCAAACTAATCAGATTTGTATTTTTTCAATGGGGCAGCTAAATGGTTTGACAACCTATACTAGTCCATCTAGCCATAATTTTTTCTTTGTAGTTGTGAACACAATGTAAATTAAAAATTAACATTAACTCTGTCTGTATTCGATATTTTATGAATCTTAGAATCACAATATCTTCTTGAACAGGACAGTCAACCTCGTAGTCGTATTGCGCTTTGGAAGTCAAAGCTTGAGGAGCCCAAATTTCATCGATCTGATCCAGGATTCACTATATTTGACAACTCTACAAGTAATTCGATCTCTTACTTTTTTTCAACTTAATCCTTTATCTGAAATTCTTCTGTTCAGCAGCACACTGTGGGGATAGAGTTTGTTAGCCAAAAATACACTATTGTCTCTAAAATGCATGATTTGCGAATCTAAACCAAAATCTTGTAAAGCCTAAGGTAGGAGAAGCGTGTTCGTTTGCTTTAATGTTAGGGAGAGGCCAACTTGCATTAACCCTTTTTCATTTGGATAAGTTTTCTTTACTAATGTGAAGGAATATGATACTCGATTATTAGTTTCTCTAACATATAATCCTAGTCTTGATCTGCATATATGTATATATATTGCATATGTACTTTTATGACCTAAAGAGTTCATTATGCATGTATCAGAAACACGTTACAAATTTGCATCAGCTGATGAGGAAGACAAAGAGCAACTTCGAAGGTTTTACGATGCATGCAGAGGAATTTCTCAGGTATAATACAGCCATTCCTCATTTTGGAATATCAACGATAAACCAGTTGATATATTTTGACCGATTGGTATCCTAAGAATTAGTTGGTTTTGGAATATATCGTTGAAACATCATGTAAGATGTGGTAGCTACTCGGTAACATCACTGTGTTCATATGGAATAGATTTGCATGAGTTGAATAGTTTGTGTTGAGACTTGAAACCACTGCTTCAAGTTTCGTTATCGTTTTTGTTTCAGTTTACGCCTCCAATGGCTAATCACAATGCTCGGACCACATTTCCCGATATTAGACCTCAACAGTCAGCAGATGCTCTCGAATTGGCAATGGCTATCAGTGCTGCAATCCAGTCTTCAGCAGAAGAAATACCACCCACTCTAAATTCTCATAACGCAAATGGTTGGGGAAGTTTCTCAAACGACGAAAGTCACAACGGCTGGGGCCCAGGCCCAGCTGTCGCACCGACACAGCCAGAGGCAAGCAGCAGCCAATATATGGTCAAGGAAGAACAAGCAAACCACAATGGATGGGAAATACCCAACTCCATGCCAGGTGGCATAAATATCGATACAGCTCCGTCAGCTCCACCACTTCCTGACGTGGCTCTTGATGAGGGCCCGGTTTCGTATCCTTCGATCGAGGTTGTTGAGGATTCGCTAGCGTCACCTACATGTGTTATATGTTGGGAAGCCCCGATAGAAGGTGCTTGTGCTCCTTGCGGTCACATGGCTTGTTGCATGGCATGCTTGAATGAAATTATGCGGAAAAAAGGCGATTGCCCGATTTGCCGAGCCAAGATGAAGCAGGTTATAAGGATATATGCAGTCTGAAAAACTGGATTGTGAGTGACACTTTGATACTACACAAGTGGATAAGATATGGACAAAACAAATGCACAGTTCGAGCTTGTCTGTCGGTTTGCTTTGAGTCGGTTCTTTGCGGAAGTGAGATCGAGTAAGTATTATTTGATTTTGTAAGGACATTATCGTGTTTGAGAGTGCAGGTATGATAGTAGGTTGAAAATATTGCCAAATTGTGTTAGCATTAAGGCATGAGGAAGCTTATAGGTTGCATAATCAATACTCTCGTTACTGTTGGTAACCAAACATTTAGAACTGCAGTTTGATGTCAAAATGTAGCTTTTGAAAGTTCACGAACACCTGTAAAAACTTTTTTGTGTCATGATCTATAATTTAAGTACATTTTTAGTATCCGAACTTTTGAAATTAATTGTTTAGTGTATGACCTATCTAGCTTTTAGTATATTAGGGGATTATATAACTGAACGCAAATGTTAACTTAATGTGAGCGTTTTGTTTTGTATATTCAATGATGATTTAAATAGTCTTAATACAAATACGTTTGGTGTTGCTCATGACTTGGTGCACTAAAATTGGATAGGTAAGTAAGAAATGGATTTGGATTCTCTGAATTAACTCTAGAGTAAAGTATAAAAGATAGCGCAAATTTATTCTAAATTGATTTTTCAACATTAGAGAATACTAATCCGTAATAAATAGACTGTTTTAACTATGGTGTATTACAAAAGAAAAAAAAGGGCATTTTTAAGTACTAACGAATGGTCTACGTCGAAATTGTGAACTATACCTCTTTTATCCTCTTTACATCTTAGAAATAAAATACTGACTTTAACCTAATTGAATTAGTACCCGCCATTTCAACATAACAAACCCTACCATTTGTTATTCTTGATAACACAAACTGAAACAAAGCATGTGGCTTTGTTACTTTGGTAATGCTCTACTTGCCATTAGTCAACAACTTCCTCCCACTTGCAATTGTTTTTGTTACTAGATATTAGTTGAATATTATTATATTTTTTTTAAGAAATAATTCTTGAAAGAATTCAAATTCAGGATCCTGACTTTCGTTTTCAAAGTGGTAACAATTAAGCTACACTCAATTAGTAATTGAATATGATTATTGGGTTTGAGGTTGATCAAATATTAATACACGTTTTATGAAGTATGAACTTGAACTACATATCTTTAATTTTATCTATACTACTCTATTAAAAATTCATTATAAAATTTATCCAAATGTGATAAAAAGGGGTTGGATATTCAATATTTAGATCCTTTTTCAAATTGTGTTCCCCACAATGGGGAACCAAACCCTTAATGAATGGCGAATTACACATTGCTCAATTTAATACTATACTTGTACGGTACTCTAATTATGTTACAATATCTTATGACCTTCGGAATTTTTATATATACTTAGGTAAATTTTCTAAACTATACTCTAGTTAACATACTTTTAAACAATGTTACATATATTTTAAATTTTATAGTGTGTGTTTTAAATGATGGTAAATGTTATCGTACCCAATCTATCTTGTGAGTACAATTTTCCAAATTAGACTAAATAATAGATCAATTTCAGCTAAGATTTCTTCTACACAAAATGACATGACTGCCTCACCATGACCCCAATGAATTGATAATTGTTGAAATTGGACACTGGGAAGATCATTTTGTGAAATAAATTTTGATAATAACTAAACATGATATATATTAACGTAAAAACTTGTTTATTTAAAGGACACGAGTTTTAACTCTATTGTAGTCTTTTTATTTTAAAATACAACATATATTAGTTTTTTGGTGGAAGACTTAAAAGTGTTCAAAGTCAAAATCTATTCTCACTAACATATATGTTATGGAACTTAGAATTCATAATTATTGTCGTTATTACAAAATTTACCCCAATTGTTGTTCCATAAAAAAAAGTTGTTAGTAGACCATGTGCTATGTTATTTGCAGAAGGACCTTTAATGCTTTTTTCTATCAAGTAATGTGACTATGTATGTAATAATTAATTTTAGAGCTTTATTGAATTTTATATCATTATAGGAAAGTCGTGATAAAAAATTTATCAAATTGAAAATGCCACATCATTATTATTTATTTCATATATTATTAGATGGAATTTG
The DNA here is from genome assembly GCA_949673415.1 of Euphorbia schlechtendalii. Lineage (NCBI taxonomy): Eukaryota > Viridiplantae > Streptophyta > Magnoliopsida > Malpighiales > Euphorbiaceae > Euphorbia > Euphorbia schlechtendalii. Next base: position 14,578 of record CATIWQ010589213.1, read on the forward strand.
AAAACTCGTTAAACCAGTAAATATAAATTTATATCTCAATTCTTTTCGTTGCTGCTGTTATATTTGTATAATTTAAGCGTAATGCATTTATCACTTGTCAAACTTGTTTAAAATAATCACTTGTCACCTTAAAATTTTTAATGTGTCAAATATCCCATGAATTTATTAAAATGTAAACTTCAAAAACAAGTCTTGTGATTTGACCGTTTTGTAAAAAATCTTTGTGAAATTTTCTTTGTAAAAAAGTGCTTGCGATTTCAAAATTTTGTAAATCATGCAAAAATTTATTATTTTTTCACTAGAAGAAGTAATGCTCCGGAAGGTATATCAATAAATTTAACATTCGTATAACATTATTATTTCATAAAATTTTGAGTAATTCTCCGAAATTATTCAATTTATTATGATTTTTTAAAGCTACTAATCATATTTTAATTGAAAAAGATATTTTAGAAAATTTTAAATTTTTTCACTAAGGTGTATTGTGTTATTATTAACTATGATGATGACATGTTTTTTAAGTTACCATTATTAAGAATACATCAACTTGCCCCCTTGCCATATGTTAATTTCTGATTGATTTAAACGGAAGCTACCACGACCTTTTTAGAAAAGTTGAGGCGTGATTGATGTAAGCCTTTAAATCACTTACAGTGCACTTTATTTTGTTTTCCACTTAAATGTCAATTATTAATTAGGTGATATATTTTATACTCATAAGAATAACAATTTAGATATTTTTTTTTAAAAAAATTTGCACAAATACGCTTATATTATTAAATTTATATTATTAAATTACAAAGGAAAATCTTCACCCTACCGTGCATGTGGTTCGAACCTATAACCTTTAGAGTCACAAACTCGATCTCTACCGCTATACTAAGACATCAATCATGATAATTTATCTTGTTAGTTTGAGAAAGATTCTCTTCTTAATATTTGATTAGGTTAACTAAACATAAAAGCTATGATAAATTTAATAAAATTATTTTGGATCTTCTATACCTATAATACTTTTTTTATATTTGACCTATTAAAAAATCTTTTTAGGGTATATAAGCAATGATACAACACAGACGCAATAAAATATTATTTACTTATCTTTATATAATTAGTTAATATGTTAAAATTGAATTCATAATATACAAATATATGAAATATTAAAAAACATGAGATTATAAAGATATTTGAGTTATTGAATATGAAAAGCACAAATCACATCAAATTTTAAAGGATAAAAAGGTATATTTATTTTTAAAATTTACATAGATAAGGAATATTCTTTCTCATTAAAATAATATAAAACTTATTGGATACTCAAAGTTAAATATATCCAAAATTAAAACTAATAAAGTAATCGTCAATAAGAAATCATAAATCAAGTTTCCCATATGTAGTTAAATAAAAAATGTATTTCTTTACATTTGATGTTTAAAAAGGAAATTTTTTTTCTGAGAATAAAGAAATCAAGAAACAACTGTAAACAAAAAAAATGAAAAAGGGAATACAATTATTTATATATAATTTTTTAACAAATTTAAAATAAGGAAATAAATCATAATCAATTTATTATCAATATATTAAATATTATTTTACTTTTTAACATCATTAAATCAATAATATTATTTCTGTTCTAATGCATTCTAGAATATGAAAATTTTATTTTTAACCAACTTACTTTACTTTAATATCGATGATTATACAAAAGATTTCCTCGGACGAAGAGAATCATAGTACTTAGCGATGCCATTTCTTATTAATATACTATTTGGAAAATATTCCATACATGGCATCAATAATCAGCTATTAAACTTAAAAAAAAGTTCTTGACTTTCTCTAATCTAATCATTGATTACAATTTTCAATCTCCATTAAATTCCCATTTACCACTTTTCATCTTAAAATTTTTAATTACTTCGCCTGTCCATTAAATATTATCGTTTTAACTAATTCACAATTTTTAAGATAATAATTAATCGAATGAGATTATTTACTAGTTTACCCTTTCATAATATGTCAATAAAAACAATTTGGTCTATAGTATTTTCTTATTATTAAAGATTAGAATAAAATTATATTGAAAGTTGAATAAATTAATAAAGATAAAAATAAAAAATTTAGAAAAAAAATAACTTGAAAATATAAAATAATAATAAAAAAAATTTGTAAAGAAATGGCAATATTTAACAAAGGGAGTACAAAACCTCACAAGAAGCCAAAGTCCCTACCATATTTTTATTCTTTAGAGCTCTTTCACTCTCTTTCTCCCATGCAGCTGTGTAAATGAAACCTGTAGAACAGTTTCTACTTTTAAAGGACAAATCTTTTATCAGTTTTACACAGTTTACATGCTAAATGATTCTCAAGATCTCTTCTTTTTGCCTCTCGCCAGCTTGATCCACCTATTTGGAGGTATCATTTTAATTTTGCAGATTTCACAAGTCAATTAAATGCTAACCTTTTCGTATTTTTTAATTCAATTTGTGTGTATCTTGTGTCACATATTGATGGGTAAGAAATGGAAATTAATGGGGTTTGTGGAATTTGCTGCAAGTTTTGTTCTTTTTGGATTTTGGGGCTTGTGGGTTTGATTTAACAAATGGGTTTAGTGAGATTTGAAATCCCTGATTTTCATGGGGATTCTTCTCATAATTACCGCGTTCTTAATCTCTGAGTTGGTAGAATGTTTCTGCTGAGGGATTTCACAATTCATGTTTTGGAATTTAAAGGGAAATTGAGAAAACTGAAATTTTCATCTGATTTCTCTCTTCCAAAAAATGCAGATTGTTATAAATATCAATTGGATTTAGAACAAGTGTAGGTTCTGTAAATAGGCAGCCTAATATTCAGCTTTTCTCTTGCTGCCATTTTTTAGGTTCTGTGCTAAACTATTTTAAAATTAATAATTTAATTTGTTTAAAGTTTCAATTTTTCCTTTCTTAAGCTTTTCTTGAAGCTGCATGTTGGAGAGTATTAATCATTTATCCCAAAAACTGAATTTGGTATGCTTAAATTGCAGTATATTACTTATCCATCTTTTGTTTATTTTTCGACAATCCTAATATAGACAAATGATCCTTATTATCGTAACTTAAGTAGTCACCCGGTTAACTTGTCCTTAAATCTCAGCTCTACACTTTTGCATTGTAATCTATAAATGAGATATTTCTTTACTCATAAATTTTGTCTCTCCTCTTTCGTGAATGCCGTTTTTGCCAAGTCGTTGTTTTAATTGTAATTTGTTTGTGACAAATGTTCCGAGCATCATTAACATTTTTAGTTCGGTTTTCCTGCGAAACAGTCTGATGGATGCAACATCTGTGAGATGTCTGATCAACAGTATTTCTCGATTCATTCTTCAAGTCTCGTGCCAGACCAAAAAACCGATTTTCATTCACAAGGACTATAGGAACATGGTTACCGTTCTAAAACACTTGAGGCCAGTGCTCGATGAAGTTGTCGACTACAAAATACCTTCACTTGAAAGCCTTCACAAAGAATGCGAAGAACTCGATCTTGCTGTCAACGAGGCTCGAGAATTCTTGGAGAAATGGCGTCCAAATATGAGCAAGATTCTTAGCGTAAGCAAAAATTTTTGTATTAGAATAATCTAGGCCAAAAATCATACTTAGCACCCTCAACTGTGCATGATTTATGTTTCGCATGCCCTTTTGGTGTCACGTGTCACATTCTGATTTTAGGGAGCAGAAATAAAAATTTAGCATCTTTGAAAAGTCAAACCAATCACAGAGTGACACGTGGCACTGAGGGGACCGGCGAGTGCACTTTTGCCAAGTTTAGGTGCTTGGTACAGACTTTTCAAAGCTGGGGCGCGGCAAAACGTAAATTATGCTAAGTTGAGGGTATTTGGCCAATATTTTGCTTGGCTTATCACATTTTCACTTTTACTACAGCGAAAACACTTGCTCTACATTGTTACTCGTATCTATAGGTTTGGCGGTGCGAATGTCTATTTATGAAAATCCGAACATTTTCGCTACAAATTTGTGAAACTTCAAATCGATTGCTTCGGTCTTCTCCATCCTCTTCAAGTTTAAATAGAATTAAGGTGTGTAAAAGTAAGAGTACTTTGGTTTTCGGAAATTTTTTTGTGAATGATTTTTTCGTGCTTTTGTACTTTTAATTTCTTACTAACTTTTGGTAGAGTGCTATGCAGGAGCTTGAGAGCCTTGAATCGGAAATGACAACGAAACATATAGAGGAGGCCATAAGAAACAAAAGAGACAATGACGTGGCATTTGCCGATCACCTTATGAAGATCATTGAGTCGGTAAATTTAGCATCCGAGAGGGAGTTCTTAAAAGAAAGTATAGCTGTGGAGAAGGAGAGAATGGAAAGTCAAAATCATGAATCGGGTCCCGAATCAGGTCGAATCAACCGAATCGTGGATCTCTTATCTAGCATTCGAACTTGCTTGCTTAAAATCGAGTGCTTCGAACCAAATAGCGGGGCCCCCATCCCTTCTTACTTTCGTTGCCCTCTATCGTTACAACTCATGTTGGATCCCGTTATAGTTGCTTCGGGTCAAACTTTCGAGAGGGCTTCCATTCAGAAATGGCTCGAAAACGGGTTGACCACGTGTCCAAAGACCCGGCAAACACTTGTCCACACGAATCTCATCCCCAATTACACGGTCAAAGCCATGATAGCGAGTTGGTGCGAGGAAAATCATTTGAAATTCCCCAACCAAACCTCGGTTTTAGTTCCGGATACTGATTTCTCGGAGAAAACTATCGATTCTAGTTCAAAATCGGTTATTGAAGTTGGAAATGGATATGAAATCAGAAAAACCGAAAGTTTTGAACGGCAATCCCGTGGAATTTCGTATATCCACAGCAGGAGTGAATCTACTGCAAGTGCAGTTTCGAATATATCGAACGAAGTAGAAGGGGGGCCCGATGGAAACCTTAACCAGGGCCGAACGGAGCTTGTTTCATCGTTGGATTCCGCTAATTCCGATGATTCGACTGCTTCGAATGTCAAGAATTTGGTTGACCAGCTTAAAAGTCAATCAAATACTGTACAGACAGCCGCTGCAGCCGAATTACGAAATCTTTCAAAGAACAAAATGGAAAATCGCCTTATAATAGGCCGATTCGGCGCTGTTGCGCCACTCCTCCAACTGCTATACTCAGACGCGAAGCAAACTCAAGAACATGCCGTTACAGCTCTTCTAAATCTATCGATCAGCGAAGAAATCAAAGCCACGATCGCCGAAGCAGGCGCAATCGAACCGCTCATTCATGTCCTGAAATCGGGAAATGACGCGGCGAAAGAGAATTCGGCCGCGGCCTTGTTCAGCCTCTCTGTGCTGGAAGAATACAAGGCGAAAATCGGCTGTTCTGGCGCGGTCAAAGCCTTGGTCAACCTTCTGGCCACCGGGACACTGAGGGGTAAAAAGGACGCGGCCACCGCGTTGTTTAACCTTTCGATCCTTCACGAAAACAAGGCCCGGATCGTTCAAGCGGGGGCGGTGAAGTATCTCGTTGAGTTGATGGATCCCGGGAGTTCGATGGTTGACAAGGCGGTTGCGCTTCTGGCAAATTTGTCGACGATTGGGGAAGGAAGATCGGCGATCGTTCGTGCTGCGGGAATTCCTTTGCTTGTCGAGGTTGTGGAATCGGGGTCGCTAAGGGGGAAGGAAAACGCAGCTTCGGTTTTGTTGCAGCTGTGCCTAAATAGTCCCAAGTTTTGTACTTTGGTGTTGCAAGAGGGCGCGATTCCTCCTCTCGTTGCGTTGTCTCAGTCCGGGACTACTAGAGCTAAGGAAAAGGTATGAATTTTTAACTTGTAGTACTAAATGAACGAATGAAGTTTCGCATTTTCGTTTGGTTCGTGGAATGAAATGGAATATGTCGGGAATATGACGGGAACTGAACGACACTCGATTGAACTTGAAGTGTTGTAAGATCATATAGAAGTTTATGGGGAGGGTGCATAGTGGTTAAGGCGCCAGCCTTGCACGCCTTTTTGAATAAGGCGCATCTTCTCTCTTTTTTTCCGTCTTTTCTCTAGTGAAGAGAGAGTTTGAAAACTGTGAAAGTTAGATAAATAAGAAGAAAAGGAAAAAGTTGAGTCGTAAACAAAATATTGTTGACATAGTTTGCGACAATATACCTATTATATTTATGTAAAATTTTTTATATCAATGCGCCTTTTTAGTTCCAGGCGCGCCTTGCTCCCTAACTACAATGGGGGGGTGTTAGAATGAGTTGAGGTGCTGTATCGACCTTACGAACATATATATGGTCAACAATAAGACGACCTACTAATTGAACGAGTTGAATTTGTTGATCCATTCTGACGAAAACCTATAAAACCTCAATCCTAATTCGTTAAATTTGCGTGATATATGAATCATATTAGAATTTCATATCCAATTTTGACATTCCATGTAATATAGAAGTGTGTGCATGACACACAATACATGTACAGGACGGATTGATTTTGTGAACCCATTTCCTACATGTCCACATTACCTCGATCGGGATTCATCAAATTTGTGTGATGTATAAATCGTGTTATCTTGTGAAGTGATTTTACGTAATTTGTGCATTGCAGGCGCAGCAGCTTCTCAGTCATTTCCGTAGTCAAAGAGAAGCTTCGATGGGTAAGAGTAAATAATGAGGAGATATATATATTTCATTTGATTGTTTAATTTTCATGAAATGTTTGGGATATCTTTTTCTGTGCCTATAGTTTCGAGCAGGAATTAAGTAGGTAGTAAGATTTTAGGTTTTCTCATATATTGAAGTGCTGAATCGATGAATCATTAATCGCTTATACAAAAAAAAACTGGCCCGTTGTTTTTCTTTCTTAGAATTAAGAATGATTTGAGTGATGTACATACATATAATATCATGTAAATATATACATGTTTTTTTTTCTCATTTTCCAACTGGTTCTGTGCTCTATAAAACATATATAGACTGTCATCTGATAATGTTTGATCTTGCTCGACCGTACTATTGATTGGTAATGGAGTTCGATCACGTCAGTTTTCTAAACGTAGAGGCTTTTTTTTTAAGGTACGTTTCTTAATCGAGTTAAATACTTGTCTAGTTAACCAGTATGTTTAATATTTGCTTATCGTGATTTAATGTGTCTTATTTAAGTCACTTTTTGGTATCAGAAATAGTAAGCAGCCGTTAAAAGCACTTGCTTACAAATGTTTGATGTTGAAAAGTATACTATAGTTTCTTTTTTAAATGGGCTCGGTCTAAAATTCAAATTAATAGTATGAATTTAAGAAGCTCGGAAATTTAAAGGCCCGTTTGTTTACAAGAAAATATTTTTCGGATTTTTTAGCATTTGTTTGACATGGAAAATGAATTAAAAAAATCATCATGTAAGTCAATATGAAAATGCAGCGTAAATATTTTTCAACTTCACATTCCTTTTAGTATTATAACCACTATTTCTTTCACCTAAATCAGTAAATCATTTCCTCCATCAACAATACCACTTCTACACATCAATTATTTCCTCCATCAACAATACCACTTTCTCTGCTACCATCACATCTACACCTCGCCACCACCCACACCAAACATCTATTACTTCTTCCACACTGTCACTATTATCACCTCCTCCACATTGTCACCGCCACGACTACTTTTTTACCATTACTTCATCCATCGTCACCATCACATTTACCTCCTTTATTTACATTTATTTTTATATTGAAATATGATGGATATTTAATATAATTTATTTTTATAGTAATTATTTATATTTTGCATATATACTAGTACATTTAAATTTGTGGCTGGAAATTTTTCAGAAAATGTTTTACAGACGTGTGGTCGAACATTGAAAAATATTTTATTTTCCAGCACAATATTTTTTCTTCTTGCACAACATTTTCATTTGCATATTATTTTCCTGCAAAAAAAACGGAACCTCAAAAGTAAAAACTATTCCTTGACAAGTGTTTATATAACTGTGTTATCAATACCGTACCATACAACTCAATCTACTTGTATAGTTGCATATCATCTGGTACGCACAATTTGCTAAAAATATTGATATATATCATCTGGTACGTACGATTTGTAAGCAAGTGCTTTTAGTTCATATGCTATTATATATATATATATATATATATATATATA
>CATIWQ010589382.1:0-13732 GCA_949673415.1 Euphorbia schlechtendalii
ATCTCTCACTTTCTCTCAAGAGTCAAATCATTTGAATTTTTGGGGAATCCATTTATACCCAAATTAATTTCATGAAATGATGTGTCACATGTGCTAAAAACAATATGTATATGTTTATGAGAATGCGTGATGTCATTGATAGAATATCGAGCAAGTAAAGAAAGTTCAATTTATTTAAAAAAATAATTCAAAAGCCCCGTGGGCAAAGTAGCTGAAAGCTAAATTATTACATAATCATTCATCACGGGGTTAGTTCCCCCCATAGGTGTCTATGGATTCGAAGTGCTCCATCTGCTCTACCTTCTCAAACACTTCTTGATAGCTAGAGAAGCTATCATATCCGAATTTGTTCCTGTATGGTGGCAGTGCACCGTCTAGCAGCTTTATTATCATCTCCGGTAGGGTCAAACGAGTCTACAGCCTGACTTGTGTAGCCATCCAACGCGTACAATAGGATTTGAAGCTTTCACCCTGCCTTTATCTTATGGCTTCTAGATGTTGCATTGTGGTTTCCATCTGGGAGTTGAAACCATAATGCCCCAACATAGCTTGAGCGAGGCTATTCCAATCGGTAGCTATGTCTAGCGGAAGGTGGCTGTACCATTCATTAACTGGGTGGCCTAAGGTGATGACGAAGAGCTTAGCCATCATTCGATCGCTGACCCTCAATGCTCTCATCACCGTGTGATAATGTGTTAAGTGAGCGCGTGGGTCACCAGATCCTACGTACTTCTCAAACTGCAGCATTGTGAAGTTTGGGGGTAAGCTATCTTCATCCCCGATTTTTGGTTGTGTAGGGTGTGTATTCCTTAGGTGGCCACCGTGAGTGGCCAAGAACTGTTCCTATAGTTCCACCATTCTTAGTTGTTGAAGGATGGCATTCCCTGTGCTTGGATAAGAGCCATATTGCCCTTGAGGATATGCCGCAAAGTGGGGCAGTTGGGGTGCCTGGAATTGTGAGGCAACCGACATACTCCAAGAAGGAATAGGGTGTTGGGTCACTCCTTGGTAGAAAAGCCCTGGCGCGAATGTCGGCTGCCCCATTTATCCGGGGAAGAATTGGGAAGGATTGGCAAAGTTATATCCTGGCTGCCCAATCAAAGCCTGGTTCAGCTGACTTTATCTTGCCCCGAACTGATAAAAGGTATTTGGGGGCACCATGTGTGAGGTGGGAGGTCCCCCTGTTGGATAGACGTTGTTAAGGGTGACCTCCGGGTTGGTCACTAATTTCTGGGAGCGAATGAGGGATGCTAGCTATTCATTGTTGGCAAAGGCATTTAATGCAGCTGCAATCTCGGCCCTCACCGATGACTGCTAAGAATTTTGTCCCATTAGGACAAGGTGATCTTCCCTCGCACCTTTTTCTTGCGGATTGGCCATGATTGACGTGCATTGAACTGAATCTGAGTCTGAACCCGAGTACTCACTTGAGTTAGTGTATGGAACCCCCTCTAGATTGGCTACAATTGGGGAAACACGGACCAGGTGGAGAGTAGGCCTCTTCCAAGCCCCTTTGATACACGAGCAGAATATTAGATTGTGCATGTAAGATTCATGATATGACTCATGATGTGGTAATGCATGAGATTTTTAATGTTATGGCTGCATTCACAAGGGGTTAGCATGCCATGATGTGAAATAACATGTATGTCAATCCATTTGAAACAAACATGTTAGTCGTTAGGTAAAAATGAAAACATGTGGAAATGAAAATTCAACAACGGGGGTTGGATTTGAGATTTGTACAATGTCGGTGTGACATTGTAATATGAGTGGTGTAAGTGAGTTGGATAAGCTACCTGTGTGGTAATAGGTCAATGGTTTGAGGTTTTGTACTATGACTAAGGCTCATGGAATGAGGGGGTCAAAATTGTTTTGGGTAACCGGTGTGAAATACCCTAACAAAATGAAAACAACTACCGTATGTAGCTACCTAATGAATGATTTGGTTATTTTTCCCAATTAGGGTGGAGCTTCGGATACCTATGTGGTCATCACTATTTGAGGGTATTTGGTGATACGTGAATTATTACCTCGTGTGGGTGAATGATTCGGGTATGAAGCGTATACCCTTGGAGATTTGTTAAGGAAGTACTTTGAAGTAAGTTTTCCTTATGTGGGCTTAGGTTAGGACATCAACTGGGATATCCTTTAATGTGGGAAAAAATGGTTTTGGGTAGGTATTTGCCCCGTTTGGGCTTTTGGTGTGTATAATTGCCCCAGAAGGGCTGTGAATTGGATGTCGAGTGGACATCTAATGGGTAATGTGGTGGAAAGGTTATTGCCCCTTACGGGCCAAATGCTGGATGTCAAGTGGACATCACGTAGCAAAAGGAAGGTATGTTTGCCATGTGCAGACTAATAGCGGGATGTCAATTGGACATCTCACTGAAAAGGGGTAAGTGATGTTCCTAAGTGGTTTTATGTTGTCCTAGGGTGACACGATCTATAGTGTCAACTATGCCTAAGTGTATGTGACACCGATGATGATAACATGATATGTACATTTAATATCATGAGTGTGTGCATCATGAGTGTGTGCGTTCAAGTGTCTGCACAAAAATTCATGGTTAGTATGACATTTGTTCAGTGACAAATTGAAAGTAGTATACATGTAGCACATAGCATGCAACGTCCAATCTTCCAACCATATAACTCCCGTGTGTAGGGTTTTTAGCTAGTCTCTATCCTAAGTTTGGTTCATCTTAGTACCATGAAGATACTAAGGAGCGCACCTGCAAGAAAATATAATGCATGATTGCGTGTTGGGTAACACCCTAGGGAAAATGCCTACGGTTTATTTACATGAGGGTTATTAATGGGTTGTTGATGTAGAAGGTTCTTGTTGCTCTAAAATACACTCCAAGCCTCTCCCCAAATGGGTTGAGGGAGGTACATGCGATATGGAACCAAGTGCTCCACCTGTTCGAATACTATCTTTTCTCAGGGAGGAAGATTAGTACAAGAGAAAGCTTTGCGGCAATAGGGGTACCTTAGACTTATGGGCTAATCACTTCTACTGCAATGCGTTGTTATGAATATGTCATAATTAAGAGAAATCGGAATAATGTGATCAATAATTTTCGGCACTTATCCAAACTCTAAAACCTTCGAAAAATAAGTTTTTAGAAAAATCCCTATCCGAGTCGCCACTGTGAGCGGGCGACACGGAGCGGTGGGCCAAGAGGGTGCGGAAGATGAGAGTCGCGGTCCACCGGGGTGTTTGAAAAAAGAAGCACCGGGTCGGGGATCTGGTAAAAAGGTTGAAAGAGAGTGAAAACATTTTTTTAGATCGGTTCGAATCCGAATCCGCCATCTCTTAGTGTGAAGTTGCCACCTGGATTATCTCTTTATAGGAATTAGAGTCCATTGAGGCTTAACGTTAGGGGGACGGCCCACTAAGACACAAAGATTCGGGTCCAGGATAAGTTGCTTATTTCTTAAGTGATCACATTATATTACATTTACAGAAAATCGTATTTTCTTAATTGCGCATATTCGCACTTAGGTCGTTTTTCGAGTTTAAATGCATGATTTACGTATGGCAAAATAATAAACCATTCACAAGGCGAAATAATAAACCATCCATAAAGCAGTAAGACATGCGAAAAATAAAGATTACAAGGCTTCCAAAAATTGAGGGATGCAACCGCCCTCTAACCTATTAATTACATTTCCCAAAAAAAAATGAAATTGCGATACCCGACGGAAAATTAAAATCCTAAATATACATCTAACCTGCATACACAAAGGTTAGCACAAGGGACATCACATATGTTCGATTTGATTTTAGCGAGGCCCGTGTGGCCTAATTAAAACATCGATGGTTTAAAGTTGTTATTTTAAATAAAAAAGTTCATTTCTATTTACATGTATGTTGATCAATTTTATTAGTGAAAATGGTCACATGGCATAAGGTGAGGTTTGTTATCCGGGAATAATTTTAATTCTCTTCGTTGGGGTATTCTAACATGAAAATAAAAAACAAAGAAAGAAATAAAGATGAAGGAGAGATTACAACACAATTTACAATAATAAGAAATAAAAATAATTCTTAGGTCCACAAATAAAATCAGAAAAAAGATGAAGACAGAAGATGAGCATGGAATTCGGAGTTCTAGGAACTCAGAGGCTTACCCTTGCGGTATGAATCCACTTCGGCGTATCCGCTCACCAGGCCCCTGGTGAGCCTCGCCAAATATCGGCGAGGCAGGCCCCGGATTTGGTTCTCGGCGGCGTTTTCGAATTTTTTTTATGTATTTTTATATTTTTTAGTTAATTTCTGAATTGAAGTCCTTTTAAATTCAGCGACAAGGAAGACTCCCATTTGAAGATCGTCGGACGGTCGAAAATCGTGTGATTCGAGGATAAATATCCAGAAAAGCCATCATCATTAAACGCGCGAGTTCATGTAACAAGTGGTTGACCATATAGGTCCTGATAATAGAACATGTATTGCAATATTTTTGAAGGTATGTCAAAACTTTTCCTCTTTCAATTCATTCGATCATTGTGCAATTATATATATCATATAGAATCATATTTGATTCACAAATTTTATAAATATATTTCATATATCAATTTCATCAAGTATATAACTCAATCCATTTCATCAAAATAGTTCACCATTGCTTATACACACATACACAATTCACAATAGCTCAATTATCATATCACACATATTCAAATACCACATATCATAAATTCATATCATCAATTCATATCAATTTCAAAATCACACATTAACACCATCAACATATTTCACTTGCAAATTCAATGTCAAGTTCATTTCATATTTATACTCACAAATTAACCAAGCTAATTCCCTCGGAAGCGACTTGAACCTTCCTCCAGAGCACTTTCAATATTTTAGAGCTCCTATAAACAAATACAAACTTATATCATATTCTTATACAATGAATAGTTTCTTTCTTTTTAATAATTATCCTACAATTAGAACTTTATACTCTCATGACCTTAATAACTTCTAAAATCCATATCTCTCGAAATACTGATCCAAATACTATAATTTCAGTTTCATTCAACTCCTAACTTATAATTATATAACATATCAAAATTTCAAAATCTTCCAACATATGTAAGATTTATAGCGAATTTTACATTCACACACTGACTTAGTTTTCCCCTACAAAAATCAGAACTGGTCCTATCAAGACCTTGTCTTACTTAAAAACTCATAACTTTCAAAATACTAAACCAAATGACCTGCAACTAAAGCCATTCTCTTCCTACGACACACAAGTATATCATATTAAAATTTTACAACCATCTAATCATTATAAAAGTTTCGGGGAACTAATCTTTCACACCCTGCATCTATCTCGTTTCACCTGAGCAACTCTTAGTAAAACAACCATAAAATTTTCTACACAATCTCAAATGACCTAAATCATTTTTTTATTTAAAAAACACACACTCATAAAAAACATATCCAAAATTTATAGCCATTAAAATAGTATGGAATTCGTAGCATAATTTCAAATCCAACTCTGCTGTTGTGACTATTCTACTCTAGATAGTCTGAAATCAATCAATTATAGAACAAATCCCCATATTGAAAAATCCCCAAATTTTATACCAAGAACCCTAACATACAAAGCTACAATTCTTCTTTACATCTTAACTAAGAATTCTATCTCTAACACTATGAAAATCATCTTACAAAACTAATACCATACCTTTTAGTTTCGTCAACTTAAGGTCCTCATCATTTGCTTGCTCTTTCAATTTATTTCTAAACTCAATTTCATAAATCTCGAGCAAGTCCATAAGTTGGGTCAAAGTACAATTGGGAAAACACTCATTGAGCATCTTCTTGAAGGAATAATATTTATTGGGTAGTACCCTCAATACAATTTCCCTCAAAGGCTGCTCACTATACTCAACTCCCAACTCTCTTAATTTCTCCGAGTTGTCATAAATGTTTACAACCATCTCTACTGCTGAGGTGTCTTCCCACAATCTACTATAGAATAGTTCATCTTCTAAACTTTTCACCTATTTGAGATAATGAATTATGGTTGCGAGATCCAACCCTTTATACACTAGTGCGTACTTTGGGAGCATGTGTTCTAACATGAGTTTTGTGACAAACTCACAGTTTCCCTTGTGCTCCTCATAATCATTCATCTCACATGCAAAAATATTCTTGCCAGGATGTTTGGGACTAGGATCAGTCAAAACATAATCCAGGTAGTAGTTCTGAAGAACTCCTCTAACAGTCTCAAACCACTCATTGAAGTTATAAACAACATATTTTTTTATCAACAAGAGGACCAATGTCAATGCGAGTATTTTCGTTAGTGATAATGTTCAACCTAGATATAAAATAGAATTTGTTTAGACATTAGTATATGTACATGCATTTAATATAAGGTCTTTAATTAATCACATAATTCCTACTATTATCTCGACATTCAAATAGCCTATTTTATTTAAATTCAGGAAATTTGGTTGAACCAATTTTCCTAAATCACTCAACTCCCCCTCTCTAATTTGTGGTAATAAATTACTCTACAAGAGGAAACTCTCTTAAATTCTTTTTGTAGGAAGCCCTCTACAAAAAAAACTTGAACGTTTACTTGAATGATTTCTTGGATTTCCAGGGACTGCCTTTTATAGGCAAATTAATATACCCACTTTCAACTGCCAAGTTGAAAAAATGCAATATAATCCAAATGTTACACCTAACTCCGACCAACCCTTTGAATTTGAGCCTAACTCCTACCAACCCTTTGAATTTGAGCCTAACTTGAATTTGAGTCAGGACCCTTCAATTCTCCCCCTCCAGACTTATGAGGGTATCAAGTCAGCTCCTAATTGGAGCTCATGCCGATCAACTTACTGCACAGCTCAAACTTCTCTCGAGGAATCACTTTGGTCAGCATATCTGAAGGGTTCTCTTTTGTTGGAATTTTCTCTAGATGAAAAACTCCATTTTCCAATTGCTCTCGTATCCAGTGATATCAGATATCAATGTACTTTGTTCGAGAGTGATACATAGTATTCTTGCTTAAATCTATTGCACTTTGACTATCGCAATATACTATGCAGTCAGCTTACTTTCGACCCAACTCTTCAAAGAATCTCTTTAACCAAATCATCTCTTTTCCTACTTCAGTAGCTGAGATGTACTCTACTTCGATCGTAGAAAGTGCAACACATTTTTGTAATTTAAATTGCCAAGAAATTGCTCCCCCGGAAAATGTAAACACGTATCCTGAAGTTAACTTCTATGATCGAGATCTCCCTCCATGTCAGCATCAACATAGCCTTCTAAGGTTGGTTTGGATCCTCCATAACACAAGCACTTCTTCGAGCTTCCCTTCAAATATCTCAGAATCTTTCCAAATTATCTAGGAATCTGTTTACAACTCCAATAGCATGTGCAATGTCTGGCCTTGTGCAAGCCATTGCATACATCAGACTCCCTACAGCAGAGGAATATGGAATCTTTCTTATATCTTCCTTCTCTTCTTTAGTTGATGGACAAGATTCTTTATTCAGCTTTAGATGACCGGTAAGAGGAACGCTAACTGGTTTAGCATTCAACATGTTGATGCGTTGTAGCACACGCTCAACATATTTTTCTTGTGATAGCCAAAACCTTTGGTTTCTTCTATCACGAACAATCTTCATGCCAAAAATTTTTTGTACCGGTCCTAAGTCCTTCATGTCAAAAGACTTCGCTAACTGATCTTTCAAATGACGAATTTGAGAAACATCTTATCCCACAATCAACATGTCATCGACATATAATAATAATAATAATATGATAAAGTTGTTATCAGAGAAGTGTCTGAAGTAGACACATGGATATGCCTGAGTCTTCTTGTAACTATGAATACTCATGAAAGAGCCAAACTTCTTGTACCATTGTCTGGGTACTTGTTTCAACCTGTACAGACTCTTTTACAATTTGCAAACCAGGTTTTCTTTCCCTTTTACTTCAAAACCTTCTGGTTGCTCCATGTAGATCTCTTCTTCTAAGTCATCGTGAAGGAATGTTGTTTTCACATCTAATTGTTCAAGCTCAAGATTCAAGCTTGCTACCAAGCTTAAGATCGCTCGAATAGAAGTCATCTTAACCACCAGAGAAAAAATTTCATCGAAATCAATTCCCTTTTGTTGTTGAAATCCTTTTACCACTAGACAAGCTTTATACTTCACCAGCTTTCCATTGCCATCTCTTTTGAGCTTGAAAACCCATTTGTTCTTCAATGCTTTTCTGCCTTTAGGGAGTTTGACTAACTCATAAGTGTTGTTTTTCTGCAAGGAATTCATCTCATCTTGCATCGCCTCCAACCAGGATTCTTTATCTGCATGAGTTATCACTTCCTGGAAATTCTCCGGCTCCCCCTCATCGGTAAGGAGAATGTACTCAGAACTAGGATACTTTGATGTTGGTTGACGACCCTTGATAGATCTTCTAAGCTGTTGGTCAACTTCTGCTTGCTGGGTAGGTTGCTCCCCCTACTCATCAACATCTTCCTCTTCATAACCCTCCATTAGTTCCGGCATTTCAACATCTTCACCAATTGTATTATTTGATTATGAAGGAACAGTGCTAGGAATGACATTCACAAACTCCGACTTGTCATTTTTCTTGAATCTTTCGTTATTTTCATTCTCTCAAAAGACTACATCTATGCTTATAATGACCTTCTTCTTCTCTAGATCCCATAGTCTGTACCTGAACTCTTCATCTCCATATCCTAAGAAGATACACGGATTTGCTTTATCATCAAGCTTTGATTGTTGCTCCTTAGGCACATGAGCAAATGCCTTGCAGCCAAACACCTTCAGATGAGAGTATTGAACATCCTTTCCATTCCATACTCTTTTTGGAATATCAAAGTCTAGAGCGGAAGATGGTGACCTATCGATGACATAGCAGGCTGTGCGTGCTGCTTCTCCCTAAAATGACTTAGGTAAGTTAGCGATTTTGAGCATGCATCTAACCTTCTCCATAATGGTGCGATTCATCCTCTCTGCTACACCGTTGTGTTGTGGGGTACCAGGTACAGTCTTCTCATGTCGGATTCCATGTTTAGAGTAATAGTTCTCAAACTCGTGAGATGTGTATTCACTACCATTATCAGTTCGGAGATATTTTAATTTCTTGTTAGTCTCTCTTTCCACCATGACATGAAACTTTTGGAATGACTGGAATACTTGATCTTTTGTTCTCAGGAAATACATCCACAGCTTCCGAGATGCATCATCAATGAAAGTAGCAAAATACTTGTTACCTCCTAAGGTTTCTGTTTCAAAGGGGCCATAAACATCTGAGTGTACTAAGTCAAGAACTCTCAAACTTTCTGCTTGATAACTTGTTGAATGACACTCTATGTTGCTTACCGAACAGGCAATAATAACATGGGGATAATGGCGTACCATTAATAGAAGGTACAAGCGCCTTATTTGCTAGAATCTGCAACCCTTTCTCACTGATGTGAGCCAATCTTCTATGCCACAAGTTTGGTGAAGACTCTTCTTCAGCCGTATGCAATCCATCTTTACAAATGATTGTGTTTGTTTTGTACAGTGTACAACACATGGTTCCTTTTGCAATCACCAGGAAATTCCTTGTAAGCTTCCATTTCCTACTCCCGAAGAAATTCTTGAAGCCTTCACGATCCAAGACACCACAAGATATCAAGTTAAGCCTTAAATCAGGAACATGCCTAACTTCTTTGAGGATGAGTGTGTAGCCAGTGTTCGTCTTGACACAGATGTCACCAATTCCGACAATTTTAGAATGGCCACTATTACCCATCTTCACCATCCCAAAATCCCCTGCTTTGTAGGTGGTGAAGAACTCCTTGTTGGGAGTGGCGTGATAAGATGCTGCAGTGTCGATCACCCATTCTGTCTCATCTTGACTTGATACTTGGAGACATTATTCTTCATGATTGAAAGATAAAACAACAATCTCCTCAGTTGTTGCAGTGGTGTTCCTCTCTTCTTCTTGGTTGTTGCCATCCTTCTGTTTCCTCTTCAACTTTCGGCAGTTCCTCTTCAAATGGCCTTCTAATCCACAGTGGTAGCATTTAACTCTACCCTTGGACTTGAATCTGCCTCTAGACTTGTCTCCGCCTTTGGATTTGTCTGAATTGTTGGATCCTTTAGTTTTGCTCCGACCTCTATATTCGGAGATAAGAGCTTGACTGCTTTCGTTAGCTGTGACTTTCCTCCTAGTCTCTTCGTTGAGCAGAGTGCTCACAACGTGGTTTAAGGACAAAATTCCATCTAGGGCAGAATTGGTCACAGACACTACCAAAGTATTCCAACTCTCTGGTAAAGAGCTGAGCAACAATAAGGATTGAACCTCATCTTCTAGTGAGGTTTTCATAGAAGATAACTGATTAATGGCCCTCCGAAATTCGTTCAGAAATTTGGCAATAGGAGTTCCATCCTTATACTTCATGCTGAGAAGTTTATTTATTAGAAATAATTTGTTCCCAGCAGTTTTTCGATCATAAAGATCTTGCAAATTCATCCATAATTTATGGGCAGATATTTCCTCCGAGACATAACCGAACATGTTGAAAACTATCCATTGGCAAATAGTTCAAATGGCCTTTCTGTTCAACTTGATCCAATCGGGATCTTTCATGTCTTTGGGCCTAGCAGTGTCTCCTTCGATTGCTTCGTGCATATCTCTGCAGTACAAAATATCCTCCGTCATGGGTTTCCAAATTGACCAGTTGGACCCATTCAATTTAATCATGGATGTTGAAGAACCGTCCATTTTAATTAACACAACCACCTTGTGGGACTCGCTCTGATACCACTTGTTAGGTCCTGAACAGATAATTCGGTAACCAATTGATATGTGTTAACTAAAATAGATTTGCAACAATAATAGTAAAACAAGTAAAGTAATAGAGCGACATAGAGATTTTAAGTGGAAACCCTTGAAATGGAAAAATCACTGGGCACCAATAACTCCACTAATAAATAATGGGAATACAGAATACAAGCTTTCTCAAGTATACCCAAACTCAAGGTATAAACTAATTTAGAAGACAGTTGAAAACACACCAATTTTACTCACAAGGTAAAATCACACAACTCCCCCTCTCTAATTACTCTCTTGTGGTAATAAATTACTCTACAAGAGGAAACTCTCTTAAATTCTTTTTGTAGGAAGCTTTCTACAAAAGAAACTTGAATGTTTGCTTGAATGATTTTTTGGATTTCCAGGGACTGCCTTTTATAGGCAAATTAATGTACCCACTTTCAACTGCCAAGTTGAAAAAATGCAATATAATTCAAATGTTACACCTAACTCATACCAACCCTTTGAATTTGAGCCTAACCCCTACCAACCCTTTGAATTTGAGCCTAACTTGAATTTGAGTCTGGACCCTTCATCATATTCATAACTGTCAGTCAACTACTTCATTAATTTCTAATCTTATTGTTGTTACTGATCTTATTATTTGGATTTTATGCTCCATGTTGATCGTATCGCTTAACTGATGCTAGAATTTTTATGAATAATTGAGTCAAATTCACTGGAGTTGAAATTCGAAACTGAGCATATATGATGTGCTTTTGAAGCTCATTTTTTATTTATCTATTAATATGTTAGTGTATCGAGTTAAAAGGCTAAAAAACTTGAAAAACGAAAGCAATTTGAAGCCCTCAACAATGGAATTTGATGACCTAAACTTGAAGTTCTTTACAAAACTCGTTCTTCAATTTTATTGATTAGAACATTCATAAATGAAATTTTTGGTAACAACGTAAATTTCATTAACTAACATTTCTGTTTCAGAAGCCTAAACTAACGTCGTTACTCCGTGTTCCTTTTCATTTCCGTGCTAAAAATCTTGTGTGTGGGATGGAAATCCCTACATGGACGAAGCCATCCTTTGCTTGAAGGCTATAGGAAAATCCTCAACTAATGGAAGGTCGAAGAATTTTAAGTTATCACTATAACACCATACTATTTTCAACTTTACTTGTACTAACAATTAAGATAAACGAAAAAATATTATTCGATATTAGTGAGTTTCTAATATACTATATAGTTATGGCGAAAGTAGCCCTCTTTACAATTATGGACCAGTTTTCCTTTTATCTGGTTTGAAAAATATATGGTTGCCTAACTGAAAAAAAGTAACCGTTAATAGTAAAAAATAAAGTAATCATAAAAGTAGGAGCATTTAAGTCTTTTAGAAGATTCGGGTACAAAACTAACTTTCCAACTTATAGCTTACTCTTTTAGGTGAATAAAGCTTTTTTGACCTTTACTTTCCCTTGTTTTTTCTGTTAGCATTTAGACTCAATTGGCAGAAGTTGATTACTTATTTATTTACTATATTTTAATAGGGCTACTTGTATAGTAAATTCCTCGATCTTGTGCCTGTTCCACTCTTAATTTTGAAAAGTTCCTACAAACCCTTAAATTTGATAAAAGCTTACTCGCATACCACTTTTAGATTGGAAAGAGAAAGTCAAATTAATTAAAAGGTGACAAGTGATAATGTTGTTGTTGACTAGTGCACTTTTACTAAATTTAGATGATTGATAGAGATTTTGAGGGGAATTATCTACTTAGAAATGTCAATGCGTTTGGTCATTCTCTAGTATTAGCTTTAAACTTGTCACTCATTTGCATGGTTTGTAATGCTTGTGAACTTTTTGTGCAACAATTTTATAATTGTATGAAAATATTGGAGGTATAAGCCAGATTTATAGCTATTATAACTTAATTTCTATAATGAGCACCAAATTTTCTTTTCATTATAATCGACAAATTACATCTTTAATCCCCAAACTTGGTAAGTTTTGTTAGATGTTGCCCTCAATTCATACATGTCCCTTTTAACCCCTTAATCTTTGGCAACACTTGCAAGCTCTCTCAATATCATGCACTTACAGCAGTTTGATTGGAGAGAGAAAAATTAGGAATTTGGCATGTTTGAAAAGTCAAACCAATCCAATGGTGACACTTAACATCGAGGGGCATGCAAATGCATTTATACCAAGTTTAAGAGGTTGATAGAAATAAGTCAAAATTCAGGACGAAACTTGAAAAAACTTATCAAATATGGGGTAAAACACTTATTTGTATATTATTATTTCATTGCAATGTATACAAATAAATAAAAAATCAGAAAATGAAGTAGGAAATAAATAAGAGTGGTTTGATTTATGATAAGGAAAGTGTTTGCCTACAAGTAGCAATGTGTGGATGACAGACAATTTAACTAATTGTCGTTTACTGTGTACATGAAATTTGTCTTTGGAATTAATAATTTGTTGGGTTAAAATCGTGGTTTTGAAAACCGGACCGGATCGGCAGGTTGGACCGGGTCGGACCGGAACCTGCTACTGGTCCGGTCGGTTTTCACCCGGTTCAACGTCTGGTCAAAGACCGGATGTTGACCGGTTGAACCGGCCGGTCGAACCGAAAACCGTTTGCTCCAACCGGTCGGTTCACTTATTCTTATTCAAAATAATGTTTTTTAAATTTTTTGCAATAGGTAGGAATCGAACTCATGACCCTCAGCTTATTACTCATTATGCCTACCATTCAACTACAACACTTATTTGATACATATTTGTATTATATTTCTTTTATAATATCTATATAAAATTTTTACTTAGTTTTAAATTACCTATTTACTTTATTTATTTAATGTATTGTGTAAATAAATTCACCATACCTTATTTAAATAATATTTTTTTAATTTTT
>CATIWQ010589387.1:0-16682 GCA_949673415.1 Euphorbia schlechtendalii
ATATTTAAAAATTCAAAAACCCGAATCCTAAGCCGGATCTTTAGGTTAAAACTGTTCACATTCTTCCATTATTCACATACTTAACGCTACTTAGGCGTTCTAGACGGTAAATGCTGAAACCGTTACAGTTATTCATCAGCAAATTACTGATCTATCCCTCTAAAAAAGCCTCTATAAAAAGATAAAGATTGTTCATCATCTTATCACCTTACCAAAATCTCAGATTTTCCTTAAGGTTCCTGAGAGATTTCTTCTTCTAAAACCCAAATTTTCTTCAAACCCTAACTACATCAAATGGCTCCTAAAAGAACCAGATCAAGAAAAGCTGATTTTAAAGAGCAAGTAATTATCAAAATCCCCCCAAAGACCTTTTAACCTGTTCTATACAGGTCAAATCCTACTACCATAATCCCCCAAAGATTTCTGGGAGATAATACCTTTCTTGAAGCACCCAACGTTAAACCAACCATCGTATTCCATCAGTTCGAAACATGGTTGAGGCTGAAAGAGCAAACCTTTCCAAAAATTGTATCTGAATTCTACAAAAATCTCCATAGATGCACAGTAAGTGATGAAGAACTGAAAATCAAAGTCAAAGGAAAGGAGATAACCATCACTCCGGCCTATTTGGCCTAACTGTTGAACCTGAAAGAATAGGGCTTGGCCCAAAGAAGAGGCTGTGAAGATACTATAACATATGATAGGAAGGCTTTTATGCTTGAATGATGGTTTAGGGAGAAGATAAGCACTTACATGCCTCAGGAGCTGAGGTATTGGCAGTTCATAATAGCCCTTCTTCTTCTTCAGAAGATGAACTCAACAAATGCTATATCCATCTATAAGCACTGCATCTTGGTGCATTTGGTTGAGAAGAAAAAGGTTAACTAGCCTATTGTTATAATGTCCATAAGTTTACACTTGGTGGTTTAATCAGCAGAATTGTGGCATCTTTTGAAGTAAACTGCTCAGAGTAAGAAGGATCAATGAGTAGTGAGATTGTGAGGGAGACCTTTGATAAGAAGGTTGATTATGGGATGAAGTGGGATAGGGAGGAGGCCTTGAAGAAGGATTTAATGAAGAAGAGAAGGGAGAAGGAGCTGAGGGTTGCCAAAAAGGGAGAAAATGTAAAAGGGGTTGAGGAAGTCTCCCCCAAGAGGTAGAGGGAACCTGTGCTGAAATAGGAGGAAGTCCCTAAGGCAAAGAGGAGCAGAATCAGCAGAAGTAAAACACTTGCTGCTGAGGGAGTATTAATAACTCCTACTAAAGTGACTGAGGGAAAAGCTCAGGAAATCACCTACTCCATGAACAAATTCCAGTATGTGCCTAAGCCTTTAAAGCAGAACAGCTCAGAAGATGAAGAGGAAGATAGGAGACCAATAAGCATTCTGACCAAGAGGAAGAGGGGAGAGTTTAACCCAAACATAGCCATTACCAGTGAAGATGAAGCTGAAGAGGTGAAGGAGAAGAAAGAAGAGATGGAAAATGAGAAGAAGAAAGTCAAAACCTATGGCGAAATTGTAATCCCAAAGGATGATCCTGAGAAAGATGACATGATTAAGGCAATGAACCAGAGCATAATAGAAGTCTTTACTCATGTACCTTGGAAGGGAATAGTGGGAGATATAAGGATAGTGGCTGAGGAAGTGGAGAAAAGGGCTTTGTCAGAAGGGAAGAAGATGCCAGCCTCAGAAGAGTTTACTACCAAAATGAAGGAGAAGAGCACCTCTGAGACAGAGGAGGATGACTCTGAAGAGGTGGATGGAGGAGTATTGGAGGGGACTTTAGTAGATTTGGATTTACCCTTAGGGGCTCTCCTAGTAGCTCCATGCCTAGTACCTCCAAAAGTGGCAAATCCTACCAACTTTGTAGTGGAGAAGAAGCCACAGTCTCCCCCTTTGGATCAACAGAAGGTTATCTTTGATCTCTCTCATCTCTTTGCTGCTACTCTTGAAACCCCACAAACATTCCTGTCTACATCAGGAGGATCTCTAGCTTCAAATAACAAAGATCCTCTTGTGGTAGCAACATTAATTGCTCAAGAGATTACAAAGGAGATTGAGGCCATGGCTATGAAGGATGAAGTAGCTGAGGAGAAGGCTGAAGAGAAGAAGGATGACAAGGAGAAGAAGAAAGAAGAAGAAAAGGAAGAGGCTGATAAGCAATCTCTGATGAAAGAGAACCTGCCAAAGGAAGATCTGTTCCTATTAACTCTTCAGAAGGAGGAAGCTTAGAGGAATGAAGTGGCTGA
This sequence comes from Euphorbia schlechtendalii, assembly GCA_949673415.1. Lineage (NCBI taxonomy): Eukaryota > Viridiplantae > Streptophyta > Magnoliopsida > Malpighiales > Euphorbiaceae > Euphorbia > Euphorbia schlechtendalii. Next base: position 2,249 of record CATIWQ010589387.1, read on the forward strand.
GTGGGGTGTTCAATCATTAGCATCAGATCCTGCTGATGAATTCGTAACCATGACCCGCTCAGTATTTGCCAAGCACAACATCAGGCCAGAGGATATAAGGGAGGAAGATGATAAGGATGAGGAAGGTCAAAAGAAAGATGAAGTATTGCTGGAGTATGTGAGTGAGGATGATGATATTCAGGTCATGAGGGAGTCCAAGACTCAGTAGCAGCAACAGTAGTGTTCCTCTGTTCCAAAGGTTCTGGCGGATCCAAACAGCACCCTAACTGTAATCCCCATACCTGTGGAATAAAGAATCCATGGAGATGAGTCCCTTGGAAGTAGGGGATGGATGATTGGAGATATTACTGAAGGGGGAAACTCAAATGCCTCCATTCCTGTAAACTCCCTTCATCACATAAGGAAGACACTGGATGATCTCCTCACAATGGCCCTTCGCCTAAATGACTCAGTCGTGGACATCAAAATCGCCACCTTCAACCGCCAACTTACCAAGAGCATAGCCCTTATCTCTGAGCAGGCACTGATAATTATAGAAAGAGCTGACGCAATTCTCCTTCCTTCTCAAATCCGCTCTGAGCTTATCCAGCATCTGCAGCCACTCATGGAGACTAGACTCATTAATTACGTGGACATCTTAGAATCTCTGGAGAAGCTAAATGGGTTGATGGGCATTGGAGAAAAGGGTCTGGAGATGATCCATGATGAAGTCAATGGGTTGAAAGAACAGCTCTAGAGGCAGATAGCTGATGTTATAACCACTCTGGGGACTGCCATTGAGTGCACTACAATAGAATTCTCCATGGGGCTGAAGAGTGAGGTTCAGGTACTCAAGACTCAGAATGCCTTCTGTTTGTGGCAGCAGTAGAAAATCCAATCTAGTCTTGATGAGATGTTGAAGCAAATGACTACTTCTAAGGCTGAAACTCTCAAGGCTATTGCGGATTCTAAGAGAGAGATTAAGTATGAGATCTTTAAGGCTGTTGAAGATGCTCACAAGCAAATAACTGAAACTACCTTTGCTCAGAAGAATGAGGCTGTTGATGATATAGATGATAAGCTGAAGGAGTATGTTGCTGCCCTCACCAGGACCACTATTGAAGCAAGAGACATCATGGTGGCACGGAATGCAAGCACTTCAAAGGCCCTTCAGAAGAGAATTGACAGTTTAAGTAATCAGCTTGGTGGCTTATCTCTCCACTCCTTCTGCTGACATGATAATGAGATTGTTCCATTCCTGCAGCATTTGGTGAATGGGCTTAACACTCAGTGGATCTGGAATCAGAAGGCTCTCCAAGTGATCCTTGAAAGCATCTTTCCCTCTATCCCCAGTAAAGCTGCTAGACTGATTCAGCAGATTGTTCCTCATCTTCAAGCAAATGCAAAGGCTGTTCATGATATCATCCAGAGGTTTGCGCTTGATGAGCAGAAAATAGTCGCTCAGCTTGTTGGTGCTGAGTGGAGGGAGAAAGACAAGCACAACTTCAACGAGATCTGGGAAAGACGGATAACTTCCAATCAACCTTCAAGCAGCGCCATGGAGATAGATCAGCGGGAGGAGACTCAAAATGATGAATTCTTAGCTCTTACAGAAAAACCTTTGTAAATGAATTCATTATAAATACTTGTATTATAAAAACTTGTACTCATCATCAATAAAAAGTTTTTACTTTCGCTCCAAAAGTACAACTCTTCGTTGTACTGACTTCCTTGTATGATTTTAAAACTTAAACTCTGAACTTAAGCATTAGACTATGAGGGAGTGAGTACATCCTGTGCTTGACTTCACTCAGAACCAACAAAATGAGGGAGATTGAATCTGAATATAATTTAGTTTTGTAAGTTTTGAGTTCGGAAGCAAAGTTCAGAAGGAAGTCGCCTCAGAAGCACAAGGATTAGTCAGCAGAGCTATGGATATTCGGAAGCAATTAAATTCAAATGAGGTATTCAATGTCTTAGAAGATCACTGAAGACTCAGAATGTCAAAAAGCCCTTCTAAGGATTGCAAAAGGTCAACTTAGTCTTTCGGCGCTAAAAGTCAAGAAAGCTGACTTCGCATTTAATGCCGCCGCATGCTCTGTTCTTCAGTCTACTACAAGATAAAAGTTGTTGTGAAATCAAGAAAAAATCTTACCTGCTTTTCTGATACGTATCTGCCGTACAAAGTGGGTCCAATTCAACCTGGCACAGCATGGTGCGGGTAAAAAATGGACGAGCTACTCTAACGGAAACAAGATTAAGAGACAACAGCAGAATTCCCAACAACGGTCTAAAAATCAACTGAAACATTCTCTCCCTCTATAAAAGGATGATTTCCGCCATTGGAGAAGGTTGCCGAATCTTAGAAAAAGAATTCAAGAGTGAATCAATTATCAATCTACTTACAATCCTCTCCTAGCAAACATTCAAATCTCATCTATTTGTACTTGAACTAACTGAAACAAAGTTCAGAAGTTTATAAAAATCATTTACTTATAAACTATTGTAAATCACACTAAGCTGAGGGCAAGTTAGTGTAAGGGAGCTTGACAATCTCATAAGGAAGGTACTTAAGAGAGACGAAGCTCAGAGCCTCAGATACAGAATGACGGTACTCCTGTATTGGTATAGCTCATCATTGGCAAGATTGTTGGAAGGAACTTCAATCTTAAGCTGTAAAGGATTTGCTTTTCACCAGAAGAAAAGCCATTAGTGAATTAAATCTTGGACAATAGATTCTAAGGACTGGATTAGATAGAGGCTGAACCAGGATAAAATCGCTGTTTGCATATTTCCTTACTCTGCTCTATATTTGTGTTTATTTAATTCCGTAACTAAAACACTTAAATATAAAAAGGAGATTCTGAGTAAAGAATAACTACTCAGAATCATTCTCAGAAGCAACATTCTGAAGAATATAGTGAATTCAAAAAAAGTGTCATTCACCCCCCTGACCTATTTTATCACCCTACTGGGTTTTACACTTCTCATTTATACAATGAAAACCCTTCGACCATGACTTAATTTCACGCATTGTACATAAGGCATCATTCATTTTTCATTATGATAATAAATAATATGTTATTTCATTTAACTTGCAAACGATCTATAATTCCAATACATATTATCTGTGATATTTGGTAAAAAAGCACATCATTAATTTGACAAAGTTAAACAAACTTAACAATCAATTTTATACCATTTCCTAACTTTGAAATTTAGCTTCTACTGTCCACATATCTAAACATTTATTCTCAAATCTGTACTCTCTTTATTAAAATCTATAATCACAAAGTTCGTATTTTTTTTTTAACCATACAAAAAGCAATATCTACGTGCATGTGAAGTATTGTTTTGATATTTAACAAAATTTTGCATTCAATCATTGTAAAGACAAATCCGATAAACAGATGTAAAGAAAAAAAAGCCTAGGGAAAGAATGCCTTTTTCCATGGAAAGTTTTGATGTACTTTTTAGGATTTTTTTTAAGCTACAACTAATACTTTTGCATTGCTGTTAATTTAATTTAAGCTTAATGCATCAACACCCCTGAACTTGTTCAAAAAGAGTTGCCGCTACCCTGAACTTTGAAATATGACAGGTAACCCCATGTACTTGTCTCTCGTAAAAATATCGGTTTCAAGAACAAAAAGATGAAAATGACGGGTCAAGAATCGATACAATATTATGATTAATTGAAGAAAATATTTAGAATTTGAAGAAGACGAAGAACATATATTAGAGATTTTGAATGGTAAGAATTAAAATGTTAGAGATTTTTTTTATTCATTTTCAATTCCACCAGCATACTTCAAGCGTGTGTATTTTGATAGTCATCCACGTAGCAAGCCAGGTTAGCACAGGGGGTAAAATGACGCGTTTTAGACAAGTACAGAGGGCTATCTATCAAATTTTAAAGTTCAAAATGGCAGCAACCCATTTTGAACAAGTTTAGGAGGATGTAGATGCATTAAGCATTTAATTTATAGTTTGATTTACTTACCCATTCTATCAAAGCCAGCTAAGGTAAGGTCAGTATATAAATTTGGTAAAAAATCAAACGGTAGCGGCAGGTTAATAGTGAGTGCTAGAGTTATCCAAAGGCGGTAAAAAATAAGAAATTATAATAGAGACTGGATCTTAAAGACATTTCTCCCTCATGAATGACACGTGTCCCATTACCAAATAAAATAGTAGAATTTAATAATATAAAGTAATTATATAGAACCGTAGAAAGGTCGTTGATATTGTTCACGTTATAATTTCCCGTAAGAAAAGGGAAGCCATTTTATTTTTATCCAATCAGTTACACCCACATGTACCATTCGAAGAAGCAGCCACGTCAACGTGCCGGCAAAAGTATATTTAGACCTCCGCAGACAACTAATCATAATCATCGTCATTTTATATACTAGGTGTTCTGTTCCTTCCACCTCTCTCTGAACGCACGCAAAATTCCGTTCAAATTTAACCTTCATCCAGGGCTTAAATTCAACTGATCCCGCCTTCCAATTCCTCCATTTTTCCGATTGACTGACCGGTAATTGTTTCATTTCATTCTTGATTTTCTATAATTAAATACAATGAGTTTTCAAGATCTCGAGGCGGGAAGGCCATTGGCGAGTTCTAGGAGAGACCTAATCAACGGCAAGAAAGATTCGACTCAAGCTGTTGTTTCTGGAATCTTCCAGATAACTACCTCCGTTTCCACTTTCCAACGTCTTGTCAATACCCTTGGCACTCCCAAGGACACCCCCGAGCTCCGCGAGAAGCTGTGAGTTCATTATGTTCATTGTGTTCTCCTCAATTGTCATTTTACTCAATGTAATTGTTCATTTTACTTATACGTTTTTTGCATCTTATTTGATTCAATTGAAGACGTTTAATAGTTGATCAATTCTATTAAATTATGAATCTATGAATTGGGCGACTCTTAACTGGAATTTAATGGATCAAATATAAACATAGTAGAAAGTGAAGCACGCGGTGCTATAATATAATAATTTTAGCAGGATTCCCGATGGATCAAATATTCTATTCACGAACGATCAGCTTTAGAATTGCCCCTATTCCTCAGCATCATCCACAGCTTAAAGCTGCCTGTCTCCATTTGGGATACATAAAATAATTTGGATGAAGCAATTATTCTGGTTGTGCTAACATGCCTAGCCTACTGCACTTAACATTTCACAATCCGTTTCTAAGTATTTCTTTCAATAAAGAGAAAACCGTGGCTTCTACAATGATTATATTCTTGTGTCAAACATTTCTTCAACAACCATGTCTGTGGATTGGCAATGGCTTTGTCATGTATAGTATTCACCAAACTATTATAGTTTCTCCTGGTTTTGTTGTTAAGTGACCATGAGTCATATTAGCATTCATTTCTTTATTTTGGTTTGCATGGTTTTGTGTTCGCTCTAACATGTGCATTTTGTATCGAGAACTCTGTATGTCGTATGGATAAAGTTGGAATAAAATTCTCTAAGAAAAAGAAAAAAGTATCGTCCTTTTGTGTACTTGAAATTGGATTTATGATCAAAATTAGTAAATGCATATACAGGAGAAAATTTAATATTAAAGGTACTAGTGGTTACTAGTGCTCTTGGACTTGGAAATATAGTAAGTCATGTTGCGTGTATGGAGTTATAAAACCTGATTTGAATTTTCATAATTGCTGGTATTTTGCATCTTTAGTTGAGATTTTTAAAGCAACCAAAAAGAGGTGCAAAAGTGAAAAATTTCAGCTGTACCTGGGAAGATAAATAACCTTCTTGCTGGCATCTGGCAGCAGTTGTATTTTGTATAGGGTGGTTGAGTTTTGAGATCTGGTTGCCACGTAGTGTTAGTCATTAACTCTCGATCATGTAAATATTCATTCTGAGTACACTTTGCTTTGGATTTTCTTTCATTTCCAGGCATAAGACAAGGCTAAATATTGGGCAGTTGGTTAAGGATACTTCTGCAAAACTTAAACAAGCTAGTGAAATCGATCATCATGCTGGAGTTAGTGTAAGTTTGTCTCAGAACTTCCAAGGTTTCTAAAGCTCTAATTTTCATTTGTTTGCATATGCATCACTTGAAGTTCTGTCAACCTTAAGATATTATATGAATTATAAACCGTGATTTTTTTCCTTTTTATAAATGCAGCAAAGTAAAAAGATAGCAGATGCTAAACTTGCAAAAGATTTTCAAGCAGTTTTGAGGGAATTTCAAAAGGCTCAGCGGCTTGCAGCTGAAAGAGAAACAGCTTATACCCCTTTTGTTCCCCAGGCTGTTCTTCCTTCTAGGTGATTGATTTTTACTTGTATATTTTTTTATCACTATTCACATGTTTGCATGTTGTCAGGACTGATTATTTTTCACCAAGTGGAACATTTTGTGATGAATTATTTTCTAAACCGAGTTATATGTATATTGATAGGCATAGAGCTATTGAGCACTCACCTTTTTTTTCTCTCTCTTATTGTATCTTTGTATATTTCTCCTAACTAGCAATTTGTCGTTTGCATCTCACAATCAACCAAGCATTTACCTTAGGTATTAGATAAGAGTTCTTAAATCAAACTTTGAATTTCTAACAGAGTGGGGGCATTGATTGTTTAGTTGTTTCATGAGTATCCAAATGGAAATAATAATGCGAACCATTGTTTATAAAAATTTGGCAAATTGATATCCCTGAATCTTTATTTTGTCAATTCCGTGTTTAGGTTAATACATAGCTTTAATATGCGGTGTTAAACATGGAACTAATTAGGTATATTACTGAAAAATTCTGTAGAATAAGCAAATTTTTATATAATATTGAAATTAAAAGTTAATTACTAGTTTACTACACATATGGCCCTATTATCTGTATAATATCAAACTAGTTTTTCTTGTAATACTGGATATTTGGATATTGCGAAGTATTTACACAAATTTTCGCTATCGGTTTCCATATTTGTTATCTTGAATGAAGATAATAATTGATGTTATCTATATTTTTCTGTGTTTTTATGTTATTTGCAGCTTCACAGCTGGTGAGGTGGGCTTAAGTTCAGAAAAGAGTCCAGAGCAGCGTGCTCTTCTTGTAGAATCGAGAAGGTGATTTCTGAATAAAGATGTACAACTAACCTTATTTCTTGTTTTGTAGATAAATTCTAATGCTCACTGGCTTTCAAAACTTTTTATCATTTATATACCGAGTAACAATTTATAAAAGGACCAAATAACTGCAGAATGCAGATGGTTTTAAATGCATGAAAATCCCCGATAGAGTTTGTTGGTTGGAAGTCGATTTTTAATTTTCTTATTAGTTGAAATATTTGTGAAGGATCATAAATGATAGGTGGTCTTCACTTATTAGCTTAATGTCTTAGGTCAATTGGTTACACCATCCGAATCAATTTTTTTTCTAATAACTTTAAGATTAATGGCTCAACGAAATAAAATGGTCCCTTGCAATGCTGCTTCTAACCTTCATAGGGTATCTATTTCACTGGCATACTTGATTGTATACCGCACTTCAAATGATGTGTTTGAGACAGTTACCTTTACACCTTGGGCCTTGTTTTAAGCAAAATGCTTCAGTATCCCTGAATGATTGCTGAAATTAGTTTTTATAGATTTGTACGCTGAACTATAACCAAATTTTGTTGTTGCAGACAGGAGGTTTTACTATTGGACAATGAGATTACCTTCAATGAAGCAATCATTGACGAAAGAGAGCAAGGAATACAAGAAATTCAGCAGCAAATTGGTGAGGTGAATGAAATTTTTAAAGATCTTGCCATTCTTGTTCATGAGCAAGGAGCTATGATAGGTAAAAATCCTTTTTCTCTATATGTATGGTTCATTCTATTGGAAATGATGTTACTCTCCCTCACTTTCCACATCGATATTATATTCTCTCCCTCATCTTCGTCGTGGGTCATGCAGATGACATTGGAGCTCATATTGAAAATTCCCAAGCTGCAACTGCACAGGGTAAAGCACAGCTTGTAAAAGCAGCAAAGATGCAAAGATCAAATTCATCTCTGGTAAGCTTGTTCCCCTTTGCCGGATACTGTTATTCTCTGACTAAGGAGATATCATAAATATATATTTAATTTGAAATGAAGAAACAATTTTCATTTTTAGAATCCATGTATGCCGCTACTTGAGTTATAGAGTACAGATTAATAGATTACAATTCTGATTAAATTCTTCATCCGATGCAGACTTGTTTGTTGCTGGTGATATTTGGGATTGTACTTCTGATTGTTATCATAGTACTAGCAGCATAAAAGTTATTTTGATTTCACCGATCAGCCGATTCAAGAGCTTATGGAAAAGAAACAAGGTATCAGTAGTAATTTATTTGGGTTGTGTTGTTTGGCCACAACTAATGAGAGACTTAGCTGCGTTTCAGCTGGTATATATAGTTTGCATTTGCAATGGTATAGGAGTTGCTTGGGGTGGTGGGCTGTGTGTTGGGGTGTTTGAGGGTGCATAAGCTTGTGTTATTGTTTTTCTCTATAGAATAATAAGATGATTCATTCTTTGTTATCTGTCTCTCTGTTGATCTTCCATTCTGGTTTCATTTTAAGAGGATGAAGGTTATGGTATTTATGAATCTGAGATCGTTTTCTCAACGTCCTTGTGTCATAATTCCTTTTGTGAAAGTGTCTAGTGACTATACACTTGGGAACTGTTGATAAACTACTAACGGAAGGTGTGTCAAAAGTGCTTAACACCCCTTCCAGTGTGGAGCTTAGAGGTCAGGTTCTGAGTTCCAAGTCCCAGACCTCTGTAAACCGCATTCAACGAAAAATAAATTGCATGGCAGTTCACACGTCTTGAAATGCTTAAAATGGTAAATATTTGGTTCTGCTGGATTTCTACTTGTATTTGTAAACAATGTTCTCTAAAAGAATGTAACAAGTAAAAATACATTTTGGCATTAATTTCAGCATAAATTATTTGAATTTAACTATTTTATATGTTTATATCAAGAAAAGTTGATAGAACTCAATTCTTTCAAATGATAACAAAATTATCTTAAGGACTAAGGATATTAGAGACCACCTAAAATTGGTCTGATTTGGTGGAAATTCAATTGGCTGATTTCTTCTTTATTTGAACAGAGTTAATACTATTTTTTCTTCTACCATTTGTAAACTATTTTCTTTATGAATTGAAAATTTAATTTGAATTGAATTTGAACACAGAAACTCAATCCTTTAGGGATTTAGTTCCAAACATATAAAGTCTTTTCTGTTTCTTAAATAATGATGCTGAAATGCCGTAAATTGTACATGGCGGCCTATTTTCCTCAGCATAGACACGTGATTCCTGCTTGTCATATAGTAAATCACAAGAAAAAGTTTCGCATGTTCCATGCTGCATACTTTACAATGTGAATCAGAAACCTATCATGGGTCCAAACTTGATTTTTAGCACAAAATCGTTAACATATCCATTTCCGCACCGAAGAATTGGTTGGTGTAAGAAATGTTGATAATCTATATGAACTTTTTTGTTAAAAGGAAGTCCAGTTTTTGTTATTTCTTCCACTGACTCGTTGATTTTGCCACTAAAAAACGAAATTTCATTTACAAAACAGAACTCCTAGAATTCCGAGTGTGAACATGTAAAAAACTCTGACAAAATCTGAAAATCATAAGATGTGTCAACACCATTTCCACCAAATAAGAAAAAAGAAATATCAAGGGTTACATGTGCTCGTGAGTACTTCTCATCTGCATTGCTATAGCCTACAGTTATACCAATCGTGCTACGCCTAAAAACGGATCTTATAAGATCGTGAACAGCTTATTCACAATGAAGTATCCGAATATAACAAGGATGTCACAACAATCACAAGTGCAGACAAAAAGGCTGCAGTAAAAGTAACAATACTCACCATTCCAGCATGACTCTTCCTACCACAAGGTATCTTCCATTCAACAGCACCAGTCTTCGACGCCACCTGGTCAAGTGTTGGAGCAAACAAATGGCTTCGGCTGTTTAAGTTTCCTTCTTGGTTGCACTCCATGAACACATCAGGTCTGCCGAATTCTATTTTTGCATAGCCACTTTCGCCTACTGGCTGCAGTAAAATCAAGATACACATGCTTTATAAATGGACGATTCAGTCATTCACCAACGACCATATATTGTTGGTACTTACCGCATAACGGGCATGCAATGGGACCTCTATGCTTACATCAACTTCGTTTTCCGTTCCAGAAAAGCTGACATTCATATGAATCTCAACAATTGTCCGATTCGAAGCAACAGAAGGCAACTCCAAATTTGCATCTCCGAAAACAGCTATATCAGCGAAAACTGCAGAATGGATGATGCTAAATAAGCAATAAGACCAATTTCAATATATGGAAGGTTAAGGATGCGGAAGTTGCATTACCGCCGCGCTGGAGCAAGTGTTGGAGCTCAAATGGGTCAGCAAAGACTCCAACGGGAAGTCTCTCGATTATTATAACCTTGCAATAGTGATTAGGTAACTGAGATATCAATTCTGCCTGGGAATGGATTCTGATGTCTGAATGCAGATTTCGATGAGAGCCTTCACCAATTAATAGGCGATTGGGAACTGATAATCGTAAAGAAGCAAGCAGATCATCAGGCAGAAGTTTGAATGAAAAGCTTGGGAGTTCGTCTGATATGAAATCCTGGAATTCGGATTCGACAAAGTTGTCGTGTTTTTCAAAATAAGATTTCAGAATGTATTTGTTGGAATCAAAATTGGAGTCGCTTAATTGCACCTGAAACCAAAGATGACAAATGAAAATTTGAATCGTTGAACAATCATGACACAGCTGGTAAATTTAGCATACTATGCTGCATTTGTTTGTCTTTCAGTCACTCCTTATCAATCCTTTCATTTTTACTTCTTCATTTTCTCACAGTAGCCTCATTTAAACAGAATGTTTTAAGAAACATCAGCAAATGATGTTGCAAAATTCGACATCATATTCTCCTTTGACATGTGGAAAATGGAAAAGCATGAGATTCCACATCCCTTCCCTTAAATGGTTTAGAAAATCCTAAACAACTTATATGTACTGCTAATCCTAAGTATAGTTTATGTTATCAATATTTCGTGTGATTAGGCAATCACATAATTGAAAGGTTGAGGGTTCTTCACGTACTTGATCTCTAATTTTTCAATAAAGTACAGATATTCAAAACCAATTACCAAGAGCCAAAAAAATTATTATTGCTAGCTGCCTCACAGTCATATCTATTTATTCTATGTACTATACTACTCACAATGCCAAAAGCAGCTAAGACAGTAATGATATTTGAATACGAAGGTGAAAAGCCAGAAATGATGAATCTAAGAATTAGCATGTTTGAAAGTATTATAGCTAACCTCACTTGCAGATGATGAATCATGGATACGGGACACAAATCCAGCTAAGAATACCAGCAGGATCCCCACTTTCTGAAAGTTGTAAAATAGAGTTTGATTTTGAGTTTTCATAGAACAACTACAACACATTAAACTATAATCAAGCAACCGGTTTAATATTAATAATTATGAAATTTCAACTGCAAACCTGAATCATGAGAATTTGTGAGGGATGGGGCAGGAATTTGCGATTGAATCTGTGAAGTAATGAAATTTCTTTCCGTTTCTTCTTCATAAATGGGCTTCATGGGCTGTGAATGAAATGAAAGAAGCCCCGTACAGAATATCTTAAGCTAAAATAAAATCATTTCCTCTCCCGCCCCGAGAGGGAAAAAAAATGAACAGTTCATCACCGGCGCATTCATCACTGTCGACGACGGCAGTAGCTGGAGGCGGGGGAGGCAGTGGAAGCAATGGCGCTTTGGAAGATTTCCATTTTCCTTTCGATCTTATATCCGTTCAAGATCGCAAGGAAGAAGCCATGCTTGGTTTGTTTTCTCTGTTATTTTTCATTTGCTTCTTTGTCATTTTGATCTTAGATACACCTGAAATTTCCGTATTTGAGTGCTACTGCTATTTCTTTGTTCTTTACAGTTACTATTCATAGTTAAAACTAGACTACATGTATTTGCGATTCTGATTTTCCGGGATAATGCCATTTTGGTGGATCTTAGGGTTAAAAATTAGTAAAATGTTAAATTTGACCCCTTTACTTGTCTTAGTTTCTTTCATTGGCACATTTACTACTAGTTTAACCCCAATTATTAACATTTTTGTTAACCCCAAGTTGATACAGTACCTCATAGTGTATGAAGCTTGATAATTGTAATGCAAAGTAACATTTACTACTTGTTAGTGTTGAATAATCATTGACTGAGAGATACCAAGCTGCGACGATAACTGCTCAACGCTCTTATCATCAATGTCATGTAAAGTTCAATAGATTGCTTGTATAATTAATTACAATACCACTCCAGTAAAAGGAAAGGAAAACTATACTCATATGGAAAGTAACTACTAGTACAATTTCAACTAATAATTTAGAGAGTTGCTCGACATTTTTCCAGTGCTGTTTCTGCAGTTATGAGTAGTTTGAGAATTTGTTTTTACTGTGATTCTAACCTTTCTACCTTCTGCCATTTGTTGGTTTAAGCCTTCTTTGGGTCGTTTATTCTGCAGTTCAATCTTATTTTTTGGCCTAGACAGATCCTTAAGTGGGATTTCTGTTGTGATCTAAATTTGTGGAAGATATTTGGAATAAATTTCAACTTCTGTTTTCAATTAATGCAGCACAAGGAAAAATAACTGTCTAGATAACAGCCTGTCTATTTGAATATTTGTTCTTCCTGCCCCAGTTTTTCAATATCTGAAAATGTAATGGACGAAACAATCGTATATTTAAACTTACAAGTTCTCCATGATTTTTTTTCTTAGAAATAACAGTCCCGTTATCTCACATATAGATAAAAGAAGAAAACTAGTTGCACGTGTGGTTCATGTGCAGTAAAAAACTTTTGTTTTAGGGTTTATTAGGAAGCAAATGGAGATTTATGCTAATTTTTCCATTCATTGTTTGTTGCCTCTCAGTTTTGAAAGCTGATCTGATGGCTGCACTTAATAAAGAGGTTAAATCTTTGGATGAAGATAGGTGGAAGTTTGAAGGACCTCGCTCACGCATTGACCTTATATAAAGGCCTGGTCAGTACTATAATTCCACATATTTTTTTGAAGGAAAAGAAAATTTTCCTGTTATTTATGTGAGGATAATTTTAAATCATTTTATTATATATTCAGGTGGATTCATGAACAAGAAGATGGAAATAACAAAAACCAGAAGCTTGGCTCCAACAAAATAGAATTGATACTTCCAGCAGGTCTGATCTTTCATCTCTCGAATGTTGAGAAGATATTCGTGTTTTAGCTTGAGACAAAACAATACCTCTTTTGCAGTGCTTGTAAATGAGTTGCACATAGTTGATAGAGATAAAATTTAGTTGGTGGCTTAGAAAATAGTGAACACTATCTTAATCTATTTTGACTTTGGTTTGATTCGCGGAATAGAATAGACATGTCTTTGCCTTAGTTTATTCTGTTCTATTCCCCAAACCAAAGTGTGATGGCACTTTGGTGTTAAACAGGAATGCTTTGATTAATGTAGGCCCTTTAGATGGCATGGAAGGTGAAGTTATCAATGAGAGGAAGAAAATTTCAAAGGAGAAGAGCTTAATGTAACATTATGCAGTTATTTGCCATTATCTTGGTCAGCATAGTGATAAACATTACATGAAACCTTAACAATACATACAATGGAACACATAGAATGAGGAAAAAAACCTTTATTAAGAAAGAAAGAAAATAATAAAGTACTTGAAGAATAGATTATATTGTTTAGATAACAAAAAGTAAAAGAAGAAAAGCAGAAGAAATCACTGTCCACAGATAATTGAAATACTTTAGTTTCAAAGTTGCCCTCCACCACCTGCGTCTGCTTGTTTTGCATGAGGCATTGAAGTAGAAATTAGAGCTTATGATGTGATATCTGTTGAAGTTGTTAAAAAAATAGCATTTCTCTTGCCAATCATGCATTACATCAGAGAAATGCTGGTGAGTTTCTTTAGTGAGGGAAATATAGTCTCCCACGTACTAGTCATAGATAGCATATTTCTGATTTCCAGTTTTGGGATTTCGAAGATCCCATTACTGAAACTCATGTAAAAAAAGGCATTTGCTTCAACTTGTTATATTTTCAATCCCGCTGATACAGTAAGGAAAGCTAGATTTTTACATGAACAAGTAGCGGAGGAAGAAGAAAAGGCAGTTGATGTAACGATTTGTTACAGAATTTAGTAGAATTAGAAGAAGTTTGAAAGAGAAATAGACTGGATAGGAAAGAAACAGAAGAAAGGGTTGAGAAGTAGAGGAGATTAGGAAAAGAAGAAGAAGATAAGAGTAGAGAAATCGTAGAGAGAAATTGACATTTGATATTAATTGATTGATATTCTTTACATTGCAATAGATTCCTATTTATAATAGAATTCTAATAACAAATTGGACAGC